>CALNHX010013547.1:0-15520 GCA_940337035.1 Agriotes lineatus
ATTCAAGTACCATATTATTGAATATTATACATTTGGCTACGATTAAGTGTGTTTTCGTTACTGTAAACTGAGTTTATGACTTCTTTAAGATATTTATTGCATTTCAGATTATTATGATTTTGGTTAAGCTTTGATTTTATGAGTTTTTGTTTCTATCTGAGCACATTTGTTGTATAAAGGTCTATTTTGCATTGATGCATGCACTTAAGCTTTGTAAAGAACCACATTCCGGGCTCACTGTTAGCCAACCGGCCCTCTAAGGTACCCATGTAGTCACGGGTTTAAATTTGGCATCAGTGTATACAAGCTCCTATGTGGTCATTTTTCGGTATTGGTATAGCTATACGCTTTATTTAACTTTTTATAAATACCACATGCTATTTACCGGAAGGCTATTGCTGTTATATCTTTCTTCTTTTGTCAGCTCCTTCTTTTATTTTTGGTTGATGAAATTTAGGTGGATACATTATCCTAGTATTTTCTAGAAACTGATCCATTAAGCACTTTAACATTCTGATCTCCTCTATATGCATACTCCTGAATGATTATGTAGTGAATGATTGATTGCAGATTGCAGTTAAGTTGTATTATTCCACGTGAATTTATGTATATCCTTGTGTCTACAGAAATCATTCTAGAAATTGGTGCTGTTCACTTATGTTTGTCAGTCATTTTCCATAGGGTTGCCATATTTCAAAAACTTCAAACCGGGACCACAGAATAATTACCCTAAATCAGAATGGCCTCCTAGTAACCCTTCCCTCTCTCGCCATAAAAATTTCAAATGTTATAATTATATAATAGGAAATAGACGAATCATTTAAAATCAATTTTATTTATTTTTCATACACTAGGAGTTAAGTAAATAGTTACAAAAATAAAAGGAACTTCTTTTTTATAAGTCACTAAATAAGGAACACAAAATAAAATATATACTGCAGTGGTATTAGGCCCTACGGCTCTGCTCTGATTGCAGTACAATTTGAAAACAAAGCACCGAGTTGGGGTGTTTTATCTAGCCGCAATGCTAAGTTAAATGTCATTCAGTAAATGCATTGAAAAACGAGATGCTTGTATTAAAAGAAATGGAATGATTAAGGAACGCAAAGGAGACAACTTGGTAGGTATAAGCTAGACAGATAATAATGTTGCAACGTGCAATCAAAGCAGGCATAAAATAGCAATTGTGAGAAGCAGAAAAGACATTATAAAACTAAAGGAAAAGCAAACACCTAAACAGGACAGAAAAAGTGTGAAAGGAAGACAGATGGAAACCAGGGAACAATTATGAAGGAAGTGAACGAAAAACTAATCAATGTAAATACGCGAGTGAACATGCAACGCGATTAATAAAACGTGTAGTGGCGCAAAGGCACATTGTGACAATTAAAAAATGTGGAGAATAATTTAGAGATAACAATTGTAGATTGTAGATTTAAGTAATTATATATTTTTTGTATTGTATTATCTGTAACCTCATTTACCTTGCGGTGTAGAGGCTGGTGCTTTATGCGCTGGCATCTGGCGGTACAATGCTCAACTTGCCCCGAATTCGGGATACAAAGTTGAACCATTGTGTAAGGTGTGTGTCTTGGTGATGTGTTGACCTTGTTACTCTATCTCTTAGGTCTGTAGTTCTGAGTAGAGCACAGCTAATTTTGTCCCCAACTGTGAATGGTCTCACCGTATTTAATTTAATATGTAACTCAATTGTTGTTTAATGTCCGTTTTAATAGTTACACTAGATATTGTTTTGATAAAGGACGCTGGCGGATAACAATTGAATAAATTAATTTTGTGACAAGCAGTTTTGGTGCTCTTATTAAAATAAAGAATTTACCTACTTAAACATTAAATATTACTATAAAAAGTATACCAGTCTGTAGAGCAAACGTCAAAGTACCTGTGGGAATGTGGATAACATTTTCCCCAACAAAAAAATTATTTGCCACAAGAAGTTTCCGAAGCTGGGTCGGTGACCACTTCAATTTTACGAACGCCGATAGCAGCTGAATAAAGGATCCAGGACCAGAGCTGACTACTGGGACGCGTCACGTGGAGCTGTAGGACAACGGCCAGCAACACAAACACCGGGAGCAGCGACTCCAAGAGAAGATCCATTTTGGGTCCCCGTCCGAGGAATGAACGGTACCATCTGAAAACTACAAGGTACTGTAAAAAGTTTATTAATAGAGTGAGGGTCCGGAAATGTATGTATGAGCGACACAATACAGTTTTTAATAAGAAGCAGGCGTATCCAAGCCTCCAGTAAAGCATTTTTCCAATAAAGTCCAGTTGTGAGGTTAGGTGAAGGGGTTAACAATCGCTATCAGCCAAGCAGCGTCGTTTTGACGCCATTAAATAAATTAATCACTGAAACAAAGAGAATTAGAACCGCCAAAGTACTAGAATTCAAACAAATACCTGTAGTTTGTTCACAATTTTGAATTTCCAAGTCAAAAACGTTTCCTGCAAGTAAACAAACCACTTTGTGTAATTGGCAGCAGCACTCATATTTACGACTGCGTATTTTAAATATATTTTGAACGCACAGTGGAGTACCCAGTTTAAGGTGAAATTTTTCACAAATTATCAGGAATCCAACCCTTTGATTTTGAGTTAACTGTCTACCGAGCTAGCGTTTTTTTCTGAGATTGGAATTGCAGATAGATAAAATATAAAAGAGGGCAAAATACTATTTTATTGAATAAAGTAAGAAACAACAAACTGAGTTCAAATCTATAATTTATAATAATAATTGCTGATCTCATATCATTAGCTAATTTATATTTATTAGACCAGACCATAGCAATACATAACTCTCAACTTAATATAACTTATAGAAGATAATAAAAAGATAGAAGATAATAAAAATATAAAAACAATAATTTGAGAACTGTCAAAATACACAAGTTGGTAATATTTTTATTCTTTGGTATTATGATTATTATACCACTTGAACTTTTAGACAATTTTGCCATTTGTGTAACTCTGTGTTAACCAGAACGTACCTACATATAAAATGCATTACAATTCATTTCAAAATTTATCATTGTTTGAAGAATAGCCTCGATCGTTGATGACTGTAGACAATTTCATTCATCTGTCCAATTAAATAGGTATTGTTCTGTGGAATAGACAGTACATATTCACACAATCTAGAAATATCATCAGTCCTATCATTGGTAGGCGTAGGAGTATTCTTAACCATGGACTGCGCTGGGTTGCCACTTTAAGGCTTTAAATAGTGTGTAGTAAATATTTAATTCACAGCTATAAGTTATGTTAAAAGTTATCACTGTAAATTAAATTATCAATTTGTGGATAAAAATTTAATCAAATTGATATTTTGTAAGTAGAGTTTAGAAAGCGGGACAAATTGCCGTCCCGGTGCCGTTTTTCGGGACATTAGGAAAAACCACCAAAAAACGGGATAATCCCGGAAAACCGGGACTTATGGCAATCCTAATTTTCCATCGCTATTCAGCATCTCTTCACCATACACTCCACTGCCTTGTACCTTATCTTGACTTCTTTTCGTTCGTTGAAATCCCTTAGTATAATCAGTTCTCTATTTGAAAATACGTTATTGGTAGTACATTAACTTTAACCGTCAAATTTACGTCTTCATCGAGCACACACTCCTACTATGACTGTAATTCCAAATTACTATATTAACTTTAATGATCCATTTGTACGTCTTTCGGATTGATATGGCAGAATGATGACGTAGGAAATGTCCTAAAAGAATCTATGACGAAATTATGAGTTAGAAAATGGAGACTGGCAGTAAAAGACAAGTCCCAGGGATAAATGTTACCAATTTTGCATTGTGCTTACATTATTTCCGTAATATGTAATACCTTTAAATACAACATTTATCCTTTGTGTAAAATAATTATTACTATTGTTTGGCAACTTTAACTGTTTATTGTAACAGCCGTTGTATTGGAACCGATTTTCCAAGCAGCAGCTTATCAAAATTGAAAAACACAAAAAGCCACGATAAGAATGAGTCGAAACTCTTTAAAGAGGAAAAGACTCAACAAGTATGACGCTCGACCTTCCAGACCTCGACATTATTTACACAATGTAGAGGTTGAGAACAATGCAGCCGCAGTTCATCTAAGATAGTACACCTGTTATTGCATTTGTTCTTATTGCAGCCGAGACATAATGCAGACTTTGAAAGAAGCAAAACAATGCCGTCTGATAAAAGCAGTCTAACCGCAACGGTCCTTGCGTCGCCTTCGCGAGACTACGAAACCTCAATTCTTATGGATATATCCACAGCAAAACAACACGCGGAGGAAAATGGCACCAGACACATCCACATCCAACGGTTGCAGCCTTATCTGTCGAGTTATCAGCAAAGCGCAATATGAGGCCTCGCATCCCAGCAAGCGGTGCGTACATTAGCGACAGCTGTCGCCGCTCCAGCCCAAGATGATTGTCAAAAGGTTGCGCTTTCGCATTAAAATCCCCCGTTTCTGGCAAAAACGGGGCCTGTCACGAACAGCCCTCAGAACGGCCGGTGTCTGAGTCGAAACCCCCGCTCGAAGCCTCCCAATCACGGCCGCCTATGACTCAGAGAGTGCTTGGGGAACCTTCTCCCGGCCTGCTGGAGGAGCCTCGCGATGACGGCTGCATTAAGGAGGCGGCCACTTATTATGATATATCCGACGCTTAATGTGCGACATTTGTTTCCTGGAGTTGCGAAAATAGAGAATTGATCAATAGCTATAAATACAGCGCTAGACAAAAGTTTTTTCCTATATTAACTTTTGAACAGCCGAGGCAGGGGCCGAATAGCATGTGAAAAGTCGCTGAAATTTTTAAGTTCACCATGAAATTTTTGCCCATATACAGGACCTGATTATGCATCTTCACCACCCTTGACCTACCATCTAACTAGTTTGACCTGCACAAAGACGGTTGCACCGTAGTTACTGGAAACGGAATATAAAACTAGATGTTTTAATGTCTGTTATCGTTTTTCCAAATATTACCCTTCGGCTCAACATATTTATGTATCCGGTAAACCTAATTTTTAAAACGAGTGCGCCATTCTTCTTAAAGCTGCAACCGGTCCATTTGCATTTTAATATCGCCAACCAGGAAAGTGTCAGAAATATCAAGGTGAGGAGACCAAGGAGCTTGCAACAACTTAAAAAAAGCAAAAAGAGTTGTCACTTTCAAAGATGGTACCTACTGTCAAGTGTAACTACTATAAATCAACAATGGAAAATATTAGAACAAGATTTGTACCAACAAGGTGCTCCATATCCAGAATGAATTATGTTTACATTGTTTTGGTTTTTACACCAAACGCAGTGAATTTAATTTTAAAAATGTACAATTTCAACAGAATTTTTTTTATGTAATAGCTTCGAAACGTACTTTAGTTTCAACTAGACTGCTAGTATATACAGTTTCTATAAAAAGGCTACATACAGCTATTAATGATGGTAACGACAGGTTTCTCGAAATATATCCACTGCCGAAATGATTAAATCTAAAATGGAATGCTGATAAACCACAATATGTTGATAGTTCTTGAAGAACTGATCAACTGCATGATAACTTTATTACCTGGAATGCTGACAAGCCATAAAATGTCGACAATCATTGTAGAACTGAGCAACTGCATGATAACTTTATTACTAGTATCCTTTTACATTCCTGCACCCCTAAGACTTAACCTGGAATTGTCTAAATTAAAAAAAAACATTCAGTCCACTACAAGCTCCACCCTGAACAGTCTGATTCTTTACTGTCTTTTACTATTGCCAATAAACTTTTTGGAGAGGAAATTTTGCGACAGCTCTTCATCTGTTTAATTACTGAACACTTGAATGCATGCAAATTATATGAAAATTTATGATTCGGATTATACTGTCTTGATTACTATACGTGTTACCAAAATGTAAACAAAATAGCTGGGTTAGCTCTTACGATTCAGTGTTTTAAATTTGCAATCACGCTGGTTGTCTGATTTGGTGATTTAATAGATTTGTCAGTATTACTTGTTCTTTAGGTAAATGGTAATTATGACATTTTGACTTAATCGGTTCTTTATTATAGGTTATTATTATAGGGTAGGTTATAATTATTACATTTACTCGACTTCTTATTAAATCTGCTGCAACATATGATTGATCGGCAACTATAAGTATTGGGCTAGACACAAGTTTTTCCCGTTATTAACTTTCGACGGTGCATCGAACGGCATGTGAAAAGTCGTGGGAATTTTTCAGTTCGCCATAAAATTCTTGCCCATAGGTTTACTTTTATTTGCGCGACAAAGTTAACTCTCTCTATATAAAAGTCGTACATTTTATATGTGTTCAATAAATTTTCGCGGACAAGACAAAAATATTGGGTTAAGGATGCTGGGGAGAGGAGCTTTGGTATGGGTATTTATTTTAAGCCCACATATACATTTTTCATTGGCGGATAAAGGCGCTTTGAAAAAAGAAAGCACCCAGAGCTCCAATTCCTGATAAATACGTCTGAACGATTCGTAGGGCTGAATCATCGCAAAAAATGGATAAAATCGATAATTATTCTTGAACTCGGCATGTGAAAGCATTGGAAAAATGTATTTCCGTAAATCTGAATCTCTTGAAATTGTACATACCTATTTGAAATTATACCTTCCATGCGAATTTCTTTCAACAACGGATTATTTCACACATCTTTCAGTATTACCTGCTTTTACATTTGAACAAGAACGTCAACTGTAAAAACTGTCAGACGCAAAAATTCGGTTAAATAAGAGAAAATGTATAGCATACAGAAGCGTTCACTTTTTCGACTACTATTTTTACGATAGGTTGTAGGGAGGTATACAAATCTCTTTTTAATTTTTAATTTATTATCTCAGTTCTAGTACTTTTATGTTAACAATTCTAAGTTAATACGCGTAACGGTGGCTGCTACGCCGTTAAAACTTAATTGATCTTGTAGTACAGCTAAAGCGAATAGTAAAACATTACACCTAAATTGTAATTTTACAGGATTACTGATTATGAATGCACAAGATGAGGTAAACGTGTGTATTATGTTATATTCAATGTCCAAGACCATTGTATATCAAAGCGACCAGATCAGAGTAACGCAATATTCACGTTAGTCTCTTTTATTCTGAAACCAATCTATTTTTGTATTTATGAGTAGCTTAAATGGACTAAATAAAATTGTTTGCCAAAATTAGAAAAATCATGTTTTCCACCTGTATTGAAGTGCAAGTGTCCATTACTGCTTGCAAGCCTTTCTGTTGACATAACAAGTGACAAATAAGTATAATGTTATTAAATATAGTAAAAAGTATTGTTCATATATTCACTTAAACGGAAACAAACTTAACCTAATTCTAATACTGTACCTCCTGTATGATTCTGTGCTTGAATATATGATATTAAAGACATAATTGTAGAATAAAAATCGGGTTTAATGCCTTGTTAAGAATGAATAGATAAAAAGTGGTGCAAGTTAATGAACATAATATTATTTGAATTTAATTGACACATAAAACTTACAGCATATACCATAATAATTAATATGGGACACAAGCTATAGTTACTTCCAGAACTTCCAGGGTTGGACCGTGTGATTATCTGTAAATCGCTATTATTCTTTAGCAAAGAAAGTCGCGAAGCCATTAAGATTTACAAACACCCTAATAATCTCAATCGGGACAAAGGCTTTCCTCTTTCTTCTATGCGGAAAGTGCTAATTTCTAATCCCCGCCCACCATTACTCAACCGCAAGGACACTTGCCTATAAATCCGCTCCGTCCGATCATTAGAAGAGTTTCGCCTCTGGCGTGGTTTACACGATGAGTTACCGCGCTCTTTTGTGGAACGAAAGTGGACACAACTTTGAGTTCTTCAACTTCAATAATGTCATGGTCCATTCTCAGAAGTCGTTTCTTACATAAAGACAATGGCCATAAAAGCCTCCGAAGATCATCTATACTAAGTTTTCTTTGCAATATGACAATAAGTCACTTTATTTATGTTCTTCCTCGTAACTACAGGTAGAATAGTAAATAAATAAAGAAATGTACAGACACATGGATAGCCTGTAAATAAAGAAGAAATAAGAAATTGTTAGAATAGAATTTATTCGAAAAAGAGCAACAGAACGGACACACTGTTGGCCTATGAAGTTTTAGATACATTGAGGATGGCAATAAAATAGGGATTAGTATTTAGATATTCAAAATATAATTGTTCATAATTATAATAATATAAAATTGAATTATAAATTCACATTTAAAATAGTAACCATGAAATAAATTTTAAAAATGACAAACTGTGATTTATTTTTCTTAAAGGAAAATAAGCACGAATTTAATCTGTATTCTATAACATTTGAAGTTTAAAGATAACGGAAGTATTATTTAGTAACATGTGGTGTAATGAACCTAGATTTGTTCCGAAATTTGTAAATTTAATTTCAAATCCCTGCGAAGAGTGCTTATCTAAACTTGACCAAAATTCGCTGAATTTAGTTTTAAACTGATCGCCTCGGGTAAAGCTCAGATGCCCAGGATGCGTTCTACTGAAATGTATAAAATACAGGAGTAACACAGTGTTGGATTAAATGGTGTAATGTGTTTCAGTATATACAAAACAATTCTTAATTAATAAAAATACTATGTACACAAATATTATAAAATAAAATTCATTCGGCTTATTATTTCGGGGTTGGGTTATTTTTGGGACGTTTGGCAACCCACACTGCACGCTAGCTTGGTCCCGTTGCTGTCCCTACATCCTCTTGAAGACCGTAGGCGCGGATGATCTGCAGCTCTGATGTACGGAGACCAACAAATCTAAAACAGGCTATATTTGCGCCGGCAAAGATGACGTTTGTTATTTATAGTTGACGGGTGGACAAAATCAATGGAAAAAAATTTTTTATGGTGATGTTTACGGCGAGTTTATAAAACATGGTTGGGTGTGGTACGTTTTACTTTACAAAGTCCGGTTGTTTGCAGTTGGAATTGCGGGTGAGCGTTGAAGGTTTTCGGTCGATCCGGACCTCACGGCAGGCGAACCAATTTGCCTACGTCGAGACATCTGGATTATGCCGACGGTGGAGATCTCTCCTAATATACTGGTAAACCGGGTGTTATGTTAATTTCATCAAGAAAATATGGCAGTAATAGCCGAGGGTGCGGACAGCTGAAGAAATTTTCCAGCGAGATGGAGACCAAGTCCACCGTCGTCAGACAGGTATAGGAATTTTTCAGCGAGATGGGACCAAAGTCCACCGTCGCCAGACAGGTGCAGGAATTTTCCAGAAAGATGGGAACCAAGTCCACCGTCGCCAGACAGGTACAAGAATTTTCCAGCTAGATGGGACTAAGTCCACCGTCGTCAGGCAGGTACACGAATTTTTCAGCGAGATGGGAACCAAGTCCACCTTCGTCAGGCAGGTACAGAAATTTTCCAGAAAGATGGGAACCAAGTGCAGCGTCGTCAGACAGTTACAGGAATTTTCCAGCGAGATGGGAACAGAGCCCACCGTCGGCGTCGTTAGACAAATACATGAATTTTCCAACAAGATGGAAACGAACTCCACCGTCGTCAGATAGGTGCATAAATTTCTTGCCGAGATGGGAACCAGGCACCAGACAGGTCAAGAGGGATCAGAAAAGGAGAGCCAGGCCCAGAGAAGACCTGCTAATCAGGATTGGGTTCAGGTCTCAAGACTCAAGTGATTTGAAATGACTACGGATTCTGATTTTATACTCTTCGAGCACCTCGATATCAGACCATTTCTAGAGGGGATTTGAGAAGAACTGCGTGGCGTACCGCTTTACGCTACAACAGCAAATAGTGGCTAAGATCGCCTTATCGAAAATCCGAACGCTATGGAGGTGTGAGTAAAGACTGTAGCGATAATTAGCGCCATTCAAATTTCTAGCACACTACTTGTGCCTTAGGTAAATTTGACGCGGGGGCTAACGTTACAGTGGGAACATTACTATGGACTAAGGTCATGTTAATGTTTTAATTCAAAGTCTTCTTCATTTAATTATCGAAATTTTCTGCTACCTTTCGGTATACAAGTGAAATGGGTCACATGTTGTCAACAAGTTTTCTCCATCTCTTATAGAATCCAGTGACGTTTGCTTAGCTTGACCCCACTTACGCACTTTCCAATTACTCGACTGGCGACTTCTCAGTTCCAGTTGTTTCCTGTTTGTACCCATTTCCCAAATCTTCTTCACACCCTTGCTACCGTTTACGCTCACTAGATATCTAAACCATCGGAGTTGCCTTTTTCTATGATTGCATAGAGCGCTTCCACCTTTTTCTTTCTCCTAATGTTCTGGTTACGTTTCCGGTTAACCCTTAAGCCTTCCTTTGTGATAAAAATGCTTATCTCAAAGGCTTGAATTATCTTTTAGTTTCCGTGACAAAACCCACTACTCGCAGCCATACGTTAGTGCTGGCATAAATATTGCTCAATACATTTTAATTTTTACTAACTTCGCGTTTTCAATAAATGATTTAGTCGGCCCAGAAGGAATTGGTTTACTACAGAAATTTTGTTATTAATTTCAATCTCTGTCTTTTAGTATTTACGATGCATACCAAGTATATAAAGTTATCTATTGGTTTAATTGGTATTTGGTCCAACGTAATCCCTAAAACACTTTCTTCCTTTCATAATACCACCACTTTCGTTTTTGTGGTATTAATCTTCATGTCAACATTTCCCAGTGTTTCTTTCATACTCTTGGATTTTCCTGGAGCTGTGTAGTATCTTCCGTTACCAGAACTAAATTATCTGTACACATAAATTCGCTTAGCATACCGCTACTAAATTTCTCACTCCTACTGTGACAATTTTGGGTTCTTTCTGATTTAATTTCGCTGTTTAATTCACTAATTCTACAAAGAGAAACACGCTTACTTTACTCACTCATCTTACTCCTACGTAGGTCTTAAATGTTTTTGAGGGTTTATTGTTTTTTTTAATAAATTCTCATGTTTTGCTATTGCACTGTTTTCCAGATACAGTCAAATCTCTTTAACTCAAACTGTCAGGAAAAGACAAAAACCTGGAGTTATCGAAAGTTCGAGTTAAACAGACGATACACGTTTACACGGACTATTTATAAATCTTTAAAAAATTACATTTATGTTTTCGTGACTTCATGGATGTCACCCGATACAACAGAAACAATACAATAAAACATAGTTGCTCAAATATTTAAAGTGGAAACTCAAATTAGCAAATGTTTGGAACGTCATTATCGGAACATAACGATAATCTGAAATTAAAGGTCCGTACCTATGTAGACGACACAATTTTTTGACGACTGATATCGAAAGTAGAGTTCTCTATCATTTGACAACAGAAAGTTGACATTCGCCGCCTAGCGGGCGCTTTCAGTATTTTGCCGCTCGCCGAGCGTTTTGGGTTTCCGCGTGTGCAATATGGTTGGCCATATCAGGATGTTTATTTGACAACGCTTGTCATTTTTTTAAATAATTGCGTCACCTGTGATAGACTACGCGAGTAATTTTAAATTTATTATTTGACATTTTTAATAAAATGAAATAATATGATTGATTTCACTTAAATAATATGCTCAGTCGTCGAAAAAAATAGTATGTATATTTCGAGCTAAGTGATCTTGTTGCTTTTGCATTATTCAAGTTGTAAGAGAAACAAGAGACAGGCTGCAACTAGTAGATATAACAGAGGTATTCTATAATGATTTGTATGCTTCCCACCTGGAGAAAGACAAAACAAACGCGGGCAAAATAATGAACATCGGTTCCGAAGAGATGCCTGACATTAACAGAGAAGAAGTTATACAGGCCATATCCAGTATGAAAATCAACAAAGCCCAGGAGAAGTTGATATTATAATAGAACTCCTAAAGGAAGAAGGAGAAGAAATGATTACCAAACTGTGTGAACCGTTCAACGAATATCTAAAGCAAGGAGGAATATCAAATACATGGAACAATGCTATAGTTGAGCTTTTATATAAGAAGGGGGATAGAGCAGACATAGAAAATTATAGACCCATTGCTCTCCCAAATATACAAACTTTTCTCTAAAATAATAACAAACAGACTTGTAAAAAAGTTAGATGATTACCAGCCTGTGGAGCAAGCAGCGTTTCAAAAAAACTTTAACACATCTTTTGGCCATACGGTTACTGATAGAGAAAACGATAGAATGTAACTTGAATATTTTCCTAGCCTTTGTAGGGGTTTAATTCCATCGAACACTAAATAATTATAAACAACCTCAGGAATGCACGAGTTGAGCACAGATAATAAAATATATGTATATACGGAAATGTAACAAACTACCGGGTGTCTTAAAAAATTATTACATCTAGTATGCTTTCAATTTCCCATAATGTTATACCCATAACAATCTAGGGCGCATAGAAATGTACATGCAAACAGTTCTAAACCGACTAGATGTATTTTTTAAAACATCCGGTACATCAAAATACAAACAAGATTAAAATTAATAAAGGGATCAGGCAAAGAGAAACTATCTCCCCAAAATTATTCAATGCAGCGATATAGGAGATATTCAAGCGTCTAGAATGACAACATAAAGGTATCCTAATAAATTGCACTAGGTTAAATAATTTAAGATTCGCCGACGATGGATTATTACAGCGAAAATTCCAGCAGAACTACGTATAACAAACCTGAAAGCGGGTAAAGCAGGACTCAAAATAAACCTAAAGAAAACTAAAACAATGTGTAAAGAAGATCCCCACATCAAGATCGATCAATGCCATATCGAGAATGTCGAAAAATACATATACCTTGCCAACCAAGTACAACTAGGAAGAGAAAATGAAGCAACGGAAATATATGGAAGAAGAAGGCTTGCATGGTCCGCATTCGGAAAACGAAATGTTGAGAGTACAATAATGTCTTGGATTCGAAACCTCAGGGAACGGTTTGGGTAACATCAGCACAACTTTTTATAATTGAAGATAGTTATGATAGTCTCCAACCTTCTCTAGAATACGGAACACTAAGCAGAAAATAGCTTCTTTAATCCACATCTTTGTTTCATGCTTCTAGAGCCAGTAATTAGCTCTCTTGTTACGGTCTACACACATTTTTGACATTACACGGGAATGTTTGTACTAAGTACACTATTACCCCCTTTTACCAATACGATACAACAATTGAACAATTAAACAATTCACTACAACACAATGTCCCTCTGCGCTAATACCTGCTTAAGAATCTCTGCCACCAAAAAGGGGAGTGTACGCTCGCGGCCTCTCAGCCGAAGATGGGAGTGGGTTACTAAGAACGAATTACCTGATGTTTCAGAATCCGGAAAGGGCGCCACGCCTTTGTCTAGCTTCAGTTTGAATACTCCCAAATAAAACGTGCAACGGCAAACCTAAATAGCTCATTCAAAAAAATAGAGACTTGATGCAGCAGCAAATAAAAGTCAGAGTACATTATTGCACATATAATGACCACAACGGTTCCAAAATATAAGAGACGGCCTGTACATATGGATAAATAACAAGTATGCGATCCAGATAATCAAAACATACAAGTATGCGATCCAGATAAATGAAATACACAGCCCTATTTAGCATAAATACATGTTAAACAACAATTCAAATTCTTGACCTTAATTAGGACCCAAACTTTTAATTAATGTAATAAAATTCAGTAATATAAGTGATTAGGTAAATTTAAAACAAGTAGAAAAAAATGGTCCTTAAACGTTGCGTTCTGCACATGTCAAGAGAACGAGCCTTATGCATTCGTGGCTCTATATTTAACGCGTTCTATACCTGGTGATTGTACCCTTTAAACAGATCTGTGTAATACGCACTTCCATAAGCCATATTGGCTTGTAAATTGAGCCGTTCGTGTGACAGTATTACTTCGTTCAAGTCACAGTAATACCATAAATGAGCATTTAAATGTTAAATATCAATTAGCAAAGTCACCTAACAAGGACGGATCCTTCCATAAAGTCAATTACAGTTTTACCATAAATAGTGAACTTTAAATGTTTAACTATTACGCACAGGTCAGCTCGAGCAAAATTTAATATAGAATCAATCTAAGATATAATTACACAATACTACCAAGTAGATTAATTGAAATGCATCAAGTTGCAAACGGTTGCGCTGGTCGCTATTAATTAATTAAATCAATGACGGAGCAATTCCCCAAATAAATTCCATAAAACATTACAGCATTAAAACAAACAAATCAGCTGCATTACTAAACTCAGCAGCAACGGCGCAAATTAAACACATTAATAATAATTAAAAACAATTTCTACAGCAACTGAGGCGATAATCAAACCTCAACGAAGTAAGGAGTCCTTTCCACAGCGGTCTCCTGCAGGTGAAATTTCAGCATAGCTCCCAAATTTTGGCACGGGGAAAACTAACTCGTGGTAGTCGTGGTCCACTTTAGCATCGTGAAGTCAGCGAATCGGCCTTTTGAAAGCGGAGCTTGCAAGTAAATTCGAGCCGCCAAGGAAGTTTTCCGCCAAGATAGTTTGCCGCCCAAAAAGTCTCCTGTATAAGAAGCTTCCAATTAGGAATTTGCACTTAAACGAACACTGTTACATACAAAGGATCACGTAGAAATTTGCATAGCAATATCTAGCGAAACGCATCCATGGAGACTCCTGGCACATAGAATCACTACGACGCCATCAACCACGAACGAAAAGCGGCAAGACGAAGCCCAACACTTGGCACAAAACGAAACGTCTTACGTTGCCATTCAAAATGGACGCTTACGGCAAGAAAAGCACATCACACGAAGTCAATTCGCTTGTTTGCAAAAATCGATAAAATGAGCATGCCCTTTTCACCACCTGACCAGTGGGAGAATTTATCGCTTCAAAATCGACCAATAATACGATCGATTCAAAATCGTTACAATGCGCGTCAGATGGATGCGCCACCTATCTCAGGATGAGATACTTGAAGAATTGTGCACTGCAATCGCCGGTAAAGAGCTAAGCTCAAAATGCACGTTGGATGGCCTACCTCCAGGCGCTAAAAGTTGCCAAAATTGTAATGTAACAAGGGAGAGACAGAGAAAGTTGCAGTGAAGTTTGAAAGCCGGTCAACCACAGTGCCCCATTTGACTGGAAAGACCCGTTATATCGGGTTATATTAACCAGATTCTTGTTTGTCAGTGATAAAGCAATCTGAACTCGAATTAAGAGCTTTTAGAGAGGTTACCGGTCTGTTTTACAGTTTGCGCCTTGAATAAGCATCTTATCTATGCACTGAGCGAGTGTAACAACTGCAGCTAACCTAAATTCGTACCTTTGTACAAAAATATTGTTATAAAATTTTTCAATCCCACCTGCATAACTACCTCTAGGTACGGTAGTTCAAAGTGGTCGAAGTACACAATATTACTGGTCGATTTGATTGAATGCTTTGCTGCTATTAGCGTCTTTTTTGTTTTGTCGGCGATGAGTGCCACAGTTTAATCTATAATAAACTATTA
>CALNHX010013548.1:0-15513 GCA_940337035.1 Agriotes lineatus
GGGACCCATCAGATACAGGGTACTGAAACAGAATCATTTGAGTTTATGATTTGTTCACTTTAATCGCAAAAGATGTTCAAAGTGTTCTCCACTTCTATACATAAATCTATTCTGCGTTTTAAATGACAAAAAAATATTTTCAACGTTTATTCGGTGACGTTAACTTGTTGAAAGATACATTATTTTTTAAGCTATCAAATATTGAAAAGTCTAGAAATGTCAAATCCGAGGCACCCGATGCCGGCGCCCATCGATTATTACTTATCAGTATTTCCCAAAATATTGTTCCAAAAACTGTAGGGTTGCTTCAAGCAATTGTTTAATATAATGTTCTAAAATTTGCGTTCGATAACGCTAAGCAGTGAAAAAATATTAGGCTAACTCTTCTTCATCTGGAAACTGCAATCCACACCCCTAGTTTGATAGGGTGTATAATGGTGCTTCTTGGAACTTGTTTAATCTCAAACTAAACAGACTAAATTTTAGTTCCAAAATTTACGAAATCCAGTTCATAGGTTTAAAATACAATTTCATAACCACCAAGTTTAAATGCCGCAACTGTAAGTAAGCATATTACGTTAATGCACGACCTACTAATCAGAGTTCAGTGTAACATACTTGCATATATAGTGGAAATAAACTCGCTTAATGCTTAATCGTTACTGTAAATATACTTTGCACTTTGAAATCTGAAACAAGCTGGAACTAGATGACACACTTGTCGAACGCACAAATCTACAGGTAGATACAATAATGGAGCTGTTAACGATCTGCATTAAGACCACATACTTCCAAGCAGACGAGCAGTTCTACCAACAAGAGTTCGGAGTGGCCATGGGATATCCACTATCTCCAGTAGTCAGTAACATCTACATGGAAGACTTTGAAGAACGAGCTATATCTCAATATGAGAACAAGCATAGTCTATGGCTGCGGTATGTAGATGATACGTTCGTAATATGGCCCCATGGCTTCCTGGAACATCTCAATAATCAAGCCTGATCAATTAAGTGCACGATGGAAATAGAATCGGAAGGCAAACTCCCATACCTAGACGTACTAGTCCAGAAGAATGGTGACACGGTACAAACAAAGGTATATCGAAAACCAACCCATACGGGGAGATACCTACACTACGATTCTAACCACCACAATAGCGTGAAACGTGGCGTCGCGAGATACCTATATAACCGAGCCAAGACCATATGCACGGAGGAAGAAGAACCTTAAACAGGAAATTGAGATTATCACAGAAATGCTGCAAGCTAATGGCTACCCAAAAAGAACTCTAAACCAATCGCTAAAAGACATGGACAGAAATACAACACCGGCAGGGGATGAGAAAACGGAGCCAACAACAACGGCCTTAATACCATACATCCGAGGAGTTTCCGACAAACTGAGAAGAATAGGAAGCAGATTCAATATAAGAACTGCCTTCAAGTCCACAACAACTCTAAGAGGCATGATGACGCATACCAAGCCTCAGAACGAAAATCAGAGTTCAAAGAAATGTATCTACAGCGTACCGTGCGAGTGTGGAAGACAATACATAGGGGAAACACAACGACCCCTACGAGTGAGATTATCGGAACACCGCAAAAATGTTAGAATGGGCGAAACCACCAAATCCAAGATCGCAGAACACGTCTGGAACGAAGACCACCACATACAATGGGATAACGCAACAATTGTAGCTAAAGAGGAAAACAGATTCCGTAGGAAGCTGAAAGAAGCTACATACATAGCGTTGGCAGTAGAACCAATTAGCCAGGCTAGCGCAGAACCAAAGCCCATTTGGATGCCACTACTGCTCAGAGAATTACAAAAATAGTCTACTGCGAATACAGCTGTAATATACAGGGTGAGGCACCTAAAGTGTTACAGAGCAATAGCACTCAAACTATTGATCACATCCAAAAATGTTTCAGACAAAAGTTTCAGTGTTCGAGAAGGCCGTCATATTGAATCACTCTATTTTTTTATCTGTGGAGGCGCTGAAGCTACGTCAAGGTCAACTCCACTTTTTTAAATGGAACCATGTATTTTTTTTTGGATGAAATTATTACCGATTTGAAGACGAATTCAGCGACCTGCAACACAAGGTCATTCTAGTCACGCAAAGTATGAAAATAGTCGAAAAATCGAAAAATGCAACAGTGCAACAAACACGAGTCAACACGACGGTGCACCACCCCATTATGCTATGTGTTTAAGACAAGTGCTAAATGAGATTTTTGGCGAAAAGTGGATAGAACGAGGCGGTCCTGTAGCTTGGCCACCTCGTTCGCCAGATCTAACATCACCAGATTACTTTTTATGGGGTTTTGTCAAAGATCGCGTAATGGCGGTAGCACCTACCACGCCTGACGACATGAAAGACAGAATACGCCGAGCATGTACCGAAATTACACCACAAATGTTGGCTGAAGTTAAACGGTCTTTTCATCAGCGAATTAACAAGTGCTTACAAGTCGAGGGTCATCACTTCGAGCATCTTCTGTAGGTAGACCCAAACCAAGGTTAGTGGATCCTTTGAAAGTGGTTATTCCAATATTTTTCGATTTTTCGACTATCTTTATCTTTAAACTTTGCGTGACTAGAATGACCTTGTGTTGCAGGTCTCTGAATTCGTCTTAAAATCGGTAATAATGTCATCGAAAAAAAAATACATAGTTCTATTTAAAAAAGTGGAGTTGACCTTGACGTAGCTTCAGCGCCTCCACCGATAAAAAATAGAGTAGTCCAGTATGACGGCCTTCTCGAACACTGAAACTTTTGTCTGAAACATTTTTGGATATGATCAATAGTTTGAGTGCTATCGCTCTGTAACACTTTATGTGCCTCACCCTGTATATATAAGTTTACAACTAAAATATATAACAGCCCTGGTGGCCTAGTGGTTAGAGTGGCAGACTAGCGATCAGCGGTCCCAGGTCCAAACCCCGGGGGAGGCACAAATTTACGTAGAAAAACGTATAATATCAGTCCTTCTCAGGACTAACCAGGAACACCTGAAGACGAAAGTAGATCAAAACGAAACGTTATGTGATTTACACCCTAGACAGTAGAAACAGTCCGAAAAACATATTATAATAGACCATTGCCAAAAAATGGCATTCAGAGAACAATAAGACAGTTCTATTAACACTGTCGCGCATCGGAAAGCCGGGTGAAGTTCTCGATGGGTACGAGGATGAGACGCGGAATTTAAAATTTCGTTGTAATTCGAATCCCATCTTCGATTTTTTTTTATTTGAAATTGATTTGATTCGCATTACCAAGTGTTTTATTTTAGTGTTTCAGTATTATTACTAATGTGAAGACATTTTTATCCCTATTTTCCTTTGATTTTAAAATTAATTAGAGTCGCAACGTCCACTTGCGAGGGAAGTTCTGATTAAATCCTTTTACAAATTTTTGATATTAATATAATAAAATATAATGGGGTCTCACACCCCTTCTTTTCGTGTAATTACTGCTTTAGATAGTAGTGGAAAATTAGACAATAAATTGTACTTACCGAAGCATTGCTTTCGGTTCCGACAATGTTTACAATTTTACAATTTTTGTAGTAACAGCTCACTCAGTTGCGACCAACCCAAATTATACAAAAGGTATCGTGAAACTACATAACTTTTGTAAAAACAGTAATCGCCTTGGGTTTAACAAAACTTGGAAAATGTAATAATGTGTATAGGACATTCATGCAAAGAACAAATATACTGTTAAGTTACATTGCTTGCTTTTTTCTATGTATGTATTTCTACATTTGTATTCTCGTTACCAGTAATAGACGCTAAATTGTTACCTAACTACGTTGTCCGATTGGTGTATCTCAACACTGGTGGACTGTCTAGTCTGAACTCGCGAGTTCGACTCTCGTTCGCGGCAAGATTTTTTAATGTTCTCCAAATATTTTGTATGTTTATGTGGTGATTTTTTTGTATACATTGTATTTAATTTTTACATGTCTTCTGGAACCCATTCGATCAAAATTGGCCTTATTAAAATTAATATTCGATCGCCGGTTCCGAAATTTAATGAAATAATATATGCTAACTTTGAATCTAATCGACATTTTTCAATTAGTGAAACATGGTTGACACAAGCTACAGATAATGAAATAATTGCTATAGATAATAAACGTCTAATTCGAAGAGACCGTGGTGTGTGTGGTGGTGGAGTTTGTATTTAATTTCGTAAATGTTTTAATTTTAAAATTATTGCTATTAATGATAATATAGAGCAAATGTGGTTAGATATTAGAGTACACAATTAAATTTAGTTGTAGGAGTAGTTTCTACACCGCCCTCTTTAAGCTACAAAGCATTTTGTAGCGAATTTGAACAGTCACTTATTTTGTGTACAGTTATATCTGATCAGCTAGTTTGCTTTGACGACACTAATATTAACATTTTAAAATGATATAATTCTGATACTATTTATGTTAATTCTATGCTTGAAACTTTAAACATTGAACAAATTACTAGTGAGCCGACACGAACTTAAAACAATGCAGAATGTCTGATTGAAGTTATCTTAGTTTGGTTACCTCTTCAGGGGTTGGCCTTCACCATCTATCCGATCATGAATTAATTTATTCTTATTTAGTTATATCTAAACCTACAGTGAAACAAAGATATCTAACTTTTAGGTGTTTAAAAAAATGATTATTCCCTATTCTATCGTGGGCGAAGTCAGATTCTATTTCATCTAATTTATGAATAGTTGAATGTGGATGATAAAGTACAATTCTTTAGTTCTAAAATGCTTTTATTATTGGACGAACAGGCTCCGTGGATGGAGAATGTTAAACTACTTAATGTCTTTAGGAGCTAAAGCTAAATTAAAATTTCGAAGAATTAAAAATCCAGATCATTGGAATTATTACAAATCTCTCCGAAACTTTACTACACGGATTGTTGACGTAATAATATCTTTAATAAAGCTACGGAGAGACTTAAAGTCCTTGCAGATGGCCAACGAGACTAGCATTGCCATACCCGCAAAGTCTTCTGACCCTTATATGATAACTGACTTGTAATTCAATTCCAGCAACCAGCAATGACAACACTGATCTTATGGAATTTTATCATAATAAAGCAGTTGGCAACATGACTCATTTTGATTTTGCTTTCATCAACGATAGCATTGTTACCTCAATTATCAATAAACTTGTAAATTATTACATATGGTTGCTCAATAATGTTCTTTCATCAATTCTTGTCTTGGCATGCATATATTTCCCACTGTTTGGAATATTACCAGGGTTATTCAAATGCCAAAAATAAAATTCCACTGATATGAAAGATTTGGGACCTATCAACATTGATTCAACATTATCTAAAATTGTAGAAAGAATTGTCGACATGCAATTACGAGCTCAAATTTAAAATCTAGTAGACTTTGAAATTATGACTCACGTTTTCGTACAGGTTATAGTTGTATTACCGCTTTAGCTAACGTAATCGATGACATTATTACGGCCTGTGACCAGGGTAAGATAGCGATGTTGGTCTTATTGGACTTCAGCAAGGCTTTTGATACAAGAAATTATCTGCTTATTGCGCAATATAACATTAAATTGCCTTATCAGATGATTGTGTTTCTTTCTTGGAAGATTACTTAAATGACAGAACAGAAATAGTGAGGTTGGGTGAGGTTTGTTCTAATTCTAATGCCGTTACTCGTGGCCTACAGCAAGGTTCTATTTAAGGGAAACTTTTAGGTGTTATATATTATATGTGTTTATATTTATATTTATATCGCACTCAGCCAACAGCTGTTAGGCCAATTATAAGCGTCGCTGTGCATTTATGGGGACTTACAACCCCACTAACGACTGTCATGATGTTGTTATGACCGCCGGGACCAACTATTTCCGTGACAGCCGTATCACAAGGAGCCGAGAGAGGCAGCCGTGGAACTCCCACACATTCATCTTTCATAAATATATTAATTATTGCTATATATAATATGCTGATGCACCATGCACCGTTCTTTAAAAAACCTAAATGGAATTTTGTGTAAAATCATTAGAGAAGCCAATATTTGAATTCCTTATAATTAGCATGAGGATTTGATATGTTTCGTCCTTCAACGCAGCACCATGTACGAGGGGACCGAGGAAAGTTCTGCCGATCTCATTAGGCCATGGAAAAAAAAAAATTTCTTGATTGTCATAATTGTCAAAGTTTTGGTGGTTGTGCCTGCAAATTTCATAAAGTTTCGTTTATTAACTTCTGATTTATAAAACAGAATATAACAGGGTAATCGAAAATAGAAAACATCGAGTACCGCGCTGTAATAAAATTTCGCACAAAAGAGGGAGTTCACTTCACGGAAATTTCGGAACGTTTAAGAAATGTATATGGGGAGTCTGCAACTTCAGAATCTACAGTTAGACGTTGGGCAATAGAATTTAAACATGGAAGAATAAGCTTAGAAGACGATGAAAGAAGTGGGCGCCCTGCAACTGCACAAAATGAAGAAATGGTGGCAAAAGTGGAAAAGTTAGTTATGAAGAACAGAAGAATTACGGTGGATGAGATAGTAAGAAGTACAAAGATTAGCGATTGGTCGGTAAGATCTATTTTACAATATCAGTTACACCTGAATAAGGTGTCTGCCAGGTGGGTGCCACGCATGCTGACACCTTTTCAAAAGCAGGATCGAGTCTACATTTGTCGTCAACCTTTCAATTATTCTGAAGCTGACCCTGATATTTTTTTGACAAAATCATTACAATGGACGAAAGCTGGGTTCATCACTTTGATCCTGAGACAAAACAATCAAGGATGCAGTGGCGGCACAGTAATTCGCCGCCCCCAAAAAAGTTTCGAGTCAAGCCATCGGCCGGGAAGATGATGCTTTCAGTTTTTTGGGATTCAAGAGGTGTTATACTCATAAATTTAAAAAAAAAGACATACGATTACTGGAGACTATTATGCGTCTCTTTTAAGTAAATTGAGGGAAAATATTAAACTGAATCGCAGGGGAATGCTTAGCCACGGTGTCCTGCTGCAGCATGACAACGCCTCATCCCATACTTGCATTGCAGCAACTTCAAAAGCGTCTAAATTTTGCCACATCCACCATATTCACCTGATTTGGTACCCTCTGATTACCATTTATTTAAGAACTTGAAGAGTCATTTACGTGGAACGCATTTTAAAGATGATGAAAGTGTGAAAAGTGCAGTTTTCCAGTGGCTGGAGGAGCAAAATGCAGACTTCTATAAAGACGGGATTTTAAAGTTGAAGCATCGGTGGCAGAAATGTGTGGATTTGCAAGGATACTATATATAAAAGGTTGAAATTGTACAAAACGTTTTAAAATAAAAAACAAGTTAATCTTTGAGAAAGGCAAAATTTTTCTCGGTCCCCTCGTATAACGTAAAGATGTAATGTTGCATGAGGCGAGCGGAATTATACGAAAATCACGACTTTGATAAGACTATATTTCAGATTTGTAATAATAATCGAAGCTTGTAATATCTCGCTTACAAGTTGTGATGTGAATTATATTAACTTACCTCACAAACATCCATATTTGACATACAAACCTTGTCAAGTTATAACTTTGCTAATTAATTTTAATATTGCTCCGGCTAGTCAGTAGAACTGATTTGAAACTCCTTACCCCCAGCTGAATGGTGATCTTCAATAACAAGTATATATAATTACTGAGATAATCAATTACTATAAAGTGATTATTATAGTTTCTTTTCAGGTCCCTTACTGATACCCTACATATATCAATGACAGTTATTTATGTACACTGACGTTTCTTTACCTTAAGGATAGTCTTGTTTGTTTCAGATAACTTTTAATAAGTTTTTTAAACCCAAAATCCCTAATTTACAAACCCAATCTTAAAGTTAAGCCAAAAAGGTAGAATTTCTAAATATAATAATCTAAACTCGGCGAGTACTCAGAACACTATAAATTTTGATAGTTAATAAGTAGTAGTAATTCTTAAGTTCTAAATACAAGTTTACTAATATTATATACATACATATATATATATATATATATATATATATATATATACGCAATTTAAATCTTCCTTGAATTATTCCAAATATTGTTCGTTAAAGGTTATAAAACAGCCACTGGCTTTAGCGTCCCTTTAGGGTACATGATCAGCAAACTATGTAATCCCCTCAGCAAATGAAATGGGACAGCTAACAGGAACCTGGATAGTTAAAACTCTAACTCCCCTTAAAAAAGCTCTTTGGATATGATTTCTATCTTTCCGATAGAATTTCACACTTAACTTCACCACACACACGTAATCACTGGCTCTGCTTTAATTATATCGCAAGTTATTTGCTTTGCAATATAACTTCAATATTCAAATAAAAGCACTTCAATTATATCGACTCGTTAGACAGTTTAATTTACTGAATTTTTATTTTATATTATTACCAGTTACTTCCTGTGTAATAGCTATTCAAATAAATTCAGTTAAAAATACCAATTGGTTGGGATTGAACCACCATCGGTTTTAATATGACCGTCTCGAGTCGAATATCAAATTGAACTTTTTTATTCTGTTTATTATTCCCCTTTGGTTATCAGTAACCATTCACAACCCAACGACTGTACACAAACTTTTTTAAATTAACTATCTGGATATCTTTTATATATATTTACATGTGACATGCAGGTTGCATGTAACATTACAAGCTCACATCTTATAATTAGCTAAAAATTTGTTTTTTATTTTTAAGCGTTTGTCCAAAGTTTTCAAAAATTACAGAAACCGTACAAAATAAAGTTAAAGTCAATTTAAAAAACTTTTTTAGATGTATTCAACTGGAAAATCACTATCTCACATCAATGTAATGAAAATGTAACTTTTGGAAAAAATCGTTACACCCGTTTTTGAAAAAATCCATACTTCTAGTTAGGGGATTTTCTTCAAAAGCTTGCTGTACACATTCATCTTTGATAAATATATTAATTATTGCAATATATAATATTGTGATGCTACATAGCTATATCACTCTTTTTTCATTGACGATCTTCAACATGAACTACTAAACTTTAATCAAGATTTGGCTAATATACCTGAAATATCAGAAACAAAACATTGTAAAAAAGTGAATCCCACAAAATCTGCAGTAGTTTCGTTTTGCAAGTCAAAATAATTTAGCAAATTTTAAAAGCCACATTAATTTACATATTGATGATACTGTACTCCCTGTTACTTCGGAAGTTTGTAACTTGGGCCTTCTAATCGATAACAATTTGAGATATTACTCTCATGTATTATACTGCATTAAGAAAGCATATGCGAATTTAAAGCTTTTATATCCTCAAAGGCATTGTTTTTCAATAAAGTTAACATCACTTCTTTGAGAGACTCTTGTTCTCCCACCAGATTTATGAACCATCTCTCACATATGAATCTTCGCAGAGAATACAGAGAGTGCAGAATTCAGGTCTATCGTTAATTTTCGGGGTCAGAAAAGTTGATCATATATCTCATAGGTTAACCGATCTTGGCTGGCTCACGATGGCTAATAGACGACAATTTTTGTGTACGTTTTTATCAAAACATTATTACTGAAAAAGACCACCTTATTTGTATTATAAGACATCTTTTAGGGAGGATGAACATAATAGAAACGTTCGACTTAAAATCCAATTACTCCACCGTCTCACAGAACTGCACTGTTCGAAAATAGTTTTAGTAATAAAATACAAAAGTACTACAATTCCCCACCAGTTGACCTTAAGAGATTGCCATTACCTTGTTTTAATTCACGGTTTCACAAACTTTAAACTGATCGACGATCCTAAGATATTGAAGTATATCTACTATCAGGATTATTTGCGGTAGTGGGTGAATTGAAATAATAACTCTGCTGCGACAACTATTTATTAACACGATACAAATATATCTTGTTTACTAAACAATAGATGACATTCTGTATGATACATTTAGAATATCACATTAGCCGCGTAACGACGCGACACTGTAGTTCGGTACGGAACGGATAGCACCAACACTCCCCCTCGTTACGTACAGAACTCTTTCATACCTAACAATTCAAGGCACTTCCGAAGTTTAGGTCCGGCAAGACCCTTTGTCAGGATGTTAGCTCCCATATCTTCAGTTGGTTTATGTTGAAGACAAATATTGTTGTTACGTATTGCCTATCGTACGAAGTGGTGACGCATGTCGATGTGCTTGGTGCGAGAGTGAAACACCGGATTCAACGCCAGCTTTTGAGCCCCGATATTGTCACAAAATATCGGTGACAGCTCCAGAGCACGTAATTCGCTGTCCAACCTTTCGTACCATCGTCGTCCAGCCTGCTTCAAGCCGTAAGTATAGAGGGCCCTTTTAAGAAGGCACACCTTGTCGCCCTTTTGAAGGTCCTGCAGCATCTTCGCCGCCTTGTTCTTCGTAATTTTATCTTTCTCGGTCGGAACAATGTACTTCAGGGTCTCCTCAGTCATCTCCGGAACTTCCATATAGATTTCTTCAGTCAACGTACCGTTCAGGTACGCGGCAGTGATGTCGAACTGATGAACCGTAATTCCGTACTGAAACGCCAATGCCGTGCCAAGGCGAATAGAACTCAGGCGTGCAACCGGAGCAAAGATTTCATCATAATCAACACCAGGGCGTTGTGGACAACCCCCGAGCGACGACTCTTGCCTTCCTCCGTTGAATCGTTCAATCTGGCCCGTACTTGTTTCTCAAAATCATCCTGCTCCCTATCACCTTTCCAGGTGTTGCACGATTTACAATCACCCAGGTACCGCTTTGAATGATACATTTTAACTAGGTGGCCATAGCATGGTACCACTCCCCAGCGTAATGGACCTGTAAACAGCTAAATGGACATCTACCTCGGCCAGTAGACCATATTCAAGAGCAGCAAGATTTACATTTTGCATATTGTATACCTTTTTCGGTCGACCTGGGAGCCCTGTTTTCGCTTTTCGAGGTCTACCGCGGCCTGGATTTGCAGTTACGTGAGGCTCATTGTCTTTTTCTCCAGACTGCTCGCTCTTGTCTGCATCGGTATCGAATTCATACTTGAGATCTATACCTTCAGTTTCTTCTGCTGTAATGTTTTTAGGTACCATATCTATTGCATCGCTCGATTCAGTCGTATCACTTGATAATCGAAGTGGTGCTAAGGTAACGTCCATCTCTCGATAATCGTCTCGAAGTTTGGGGTTGCCTTGGATCTGCGAAGAGTATTCCAGGAATTTTACATCGCGTGATACCTCTACTTTATGTTCTTTCGGGATCCAAACGCGATAGCCTTTGATTTCTTCCGAGTATCCTAGGAAAACGCCCTCACGTGATCTAACGTCACACTTTCCCTTGTCGGACAACCTATCCAAAACGAAAACTTTACAGCCAAACTCGCTAAAGTTACTCACGTACGGTTTCTTCCCAAATCGAACTTCGTATGGTGTTTTCCCAGCTAGTGGTTTTGATGGGATTACGGTTTCGTATATAATTGGCAGTAGCCACTGCCTCGGCCCAAAACGCCTTTGGCAATCCGGACTGAATGAAGAGACATCTCACCATCTCGATGAGAGTGCGATTCTTCCTCTCCGCGACGCCATTCTGTTCCGGATTGTTTGGAACTGTCAATCGCCGACGAATCCCGTGAGCGTCCAAATAATCATCAAAGAGTTTGTTCTTATATTCCGTCCCGTTATCAGATTGCAAACTCTTGATCGATGCTCCGGTCTCCTTTTCTAACACGGTTTTGACCTTCTGGAACTCCATGAAGACTTGATTCTTCTTAACCAGAAAACGAACATCGCACCATCTCGAACTGTCGTCAATAAATGTGACGAAGTATTTTGCCTTTCCCAACAATTCTGTCGGATTTTTGTTCAAAAACTACACGATACCCCTTGTCAGTAATTTTGCCCACCGACATAAGGTTTATGCGAAGATCGGGCACAAATAGTGTATTTGACAACTCTATTTGTTTAGTTACGTCTTCTTCGTGTACTTGAAACAAAACGTCTCCGCGCGCCTTAATGTCGGTCGAAGCACTGCTTGCCAAATGCAATTTTTCCAGGTTGACGCTTTCTTTGCTTAAAAATTCGTTAGAATTTTTACAAATATGTGAAGAACAACCACTGTCTAGGCACCAGGATCCGTCTCCAATTGTACTGGGTACTTGGAATACATTATCAATGTATTTACAGTTCTTTAAAGAATACGGACTCACCGACGTATAACACTGAAAGTGTTTCGCGTTTTTCGCACTCTGTGATTCTTTATTGTCCTTCTGCCGGCATTCACTGACTTTGTGACCGAGCCTCTAACAGCGATAACATCTAATAGTTGATGACAAGTCTTTGCCGTTATTGTTCTTATTTTTAAAATGTGTGTTTCTACTTTTATGAGTAAATTTACGAACCACCAAAGTGTTCGGCACTTCACTGTGCACTTCGCTTTTCCGCGCAATAATTTTTACACGTAGTGTTTCCGGCGATGGTAAATCGTCTCGAGATTCGATCGCGCAACGAAAGTTTTGAAAGCTGGACGGCAAACTATAAAGAAGCATTCTTCTTCTTCTTTCAGTGCCTCTCGTGACCGAGGTTGGCGATCATCAATGCAACCTTTACTTTGTCAACAGCTGTCCTAAACAGCATTATGGCGAGTAAATCAGCATTTATATTGACGTCCATATTGTTGAGTTTATCAACTACTTCGAAAAACGTACGTAAATGCTCTCGCACATCTTCGCCCTGCCGCATCCGCTGAAGAGTCAGCTGCTTTAACAGTGTTGCCTTAGGCGCGGGCCCTTTCGACTGGTAAACGCTTTCGAGGTTCAGCCATACATCCCGTTCAGTCTTGCATCCCTTTACCTGTTTCAACTGCGCTGAACTGATCGACAAAATTATGTCAGATTTCTCCTTTTGGTCGAGGGTGATCCACTGCTGTTGAGCTTGAATTGATCCTCCTCCACAACATCTGGTTTCACTGTTGTGCAGTTGACGAACTCCCATGCGTCGTTTTTAACGAGAAAAGCTTCATTATGCATCCGCCATGTATCATAATTTTCTCTGTTGAGAGTTTCAATTGTCGCAGTACCTGCGGCATTCATGTTGACTTTTTGAGAATGACGTATGTCACCAAAAAATGACTTCAGGAATGCAGTTCACGTTAATTCAGGTCGCGTTTTCGTTATCTTCAGTTCACACCGTTAGCTGGGCCCATAACCTATCAGGATTATTTGCCCTAGTGGGTGAACTGAAATAATAACTCTGCTGCGACAACTATTTATTAACACGATACAAATATATCTTGTTTACGAAACAATAGATGACCTTCTGTATCATACTTAGATTATCACATTAGCCTCGTAACGACGCGAGACTGTAGTTCGGTACGAAACGGATAGTACCAACACCTAGTACTTACATTATCACCTCAAATTAAAGATCGATTTCCAGGCTGACATTGAATGGGAGTAATGAGTCATTGATCATTGTGAATATATTTTTGTGGTATTGGTACAGGGGTTTAAAAATCAGATTAATAAAATTAAAAGTAAACAGTAATTGAAAATAATGGGGATGAATTTAGATATGAATTGGATATTAAAAATTATCAAGATATATTCAGAATAGAAAGGAAATAGAATTTATAATTTAATTAAATGAAGCTGCTTGAGAAACAGAAGGATTCTAACTTAATTTAATATCTGAAATGAAATTGGAAATTGATGACAAATGCTTTTTCGAAATATACTATTGAACTAAGGCTTTTATAGCGTGTTGGACTAAAAAATTAAGATAGATCGTTAAGGAGATGTTTCTATTGATATAGAAAATTTTGAAACGAAAAGCATGTAACCCAATTTTGCAATTGGAAATTAATAAATAAACCTTTTTAAAGGTTTTTAAATGCATGTTTGGTGAATAGAAGAGTTAATATTTAAAATAAAATTGGCGTGGTGTACAAAGAATAAATTATAAAATGTTAAAAGGATGGAAAGTATGCAGACTATATGGAGGAAGATAAAGAATGTGGTGAGAGAACCAAACTAAAACAGTTATAATCTAAAAAAGCAAATAAATGAAAAGTAATACTGAATTAAGTTTATTGTAAAATTAAATTTACATTAGCATCGATTGAATTGGATAACAAGGAACAAGGAGAAGAGGATCGCATGGAAGTCGTGGGCAGAGTGAGCATGTTTGTGGGGATTGTCAGGTGATGTCTGGTGACTTGTCTCTGGTCAGGATTCTTGGTTCTAAGCTGTAACGGACTTCAAATGAGTAATTTGGATTGAATATTAAAGTAACGCAAATACGACTGAGGTCTATTTGAATTTCTACTTTGGTGAAGCTGTATATGCTGATTCCTGTGGCAAAGTAGGTTCCTGTGTTAATTTGGATCCTGATTCTGGACATTTTGGCAGTTTGGTTGTGAGTTGAGGCCTTCACCATGGCTTTGGCTTTGAGTGGAGCAGTGGTGGTGTGATCAGTTGCAGAGTTAGACAAATTGGTTTCAGCAGAGGAAAGTGCTAAGTTCAATAAAAGGTAAATTAATCTAGGTATTATATAAGAACTGAAAGAAAATATAGATTAAAGTGAATTAATTTTAATTAAGGAAGTACTTATTATTTGAGATTGTCGTATGACAAATGCATAGATGAGGTATTTGTAATTGAATTTTCAAAAACTAGTTTGACGTACCATTTGACAGAAGTTTTGAATTGTCATATTTAAAATAGGAACATCAAATTGCAGAATAAGCAATTTAGATAAAACGAATCCACTCTGATTTTCAGCCAAGTGTATCTACAGGAGCTAGCAGAAAATAATTTTTTATATCCAAAATAAGTAAATAGAGCAATTAAATTGATTAAAATTTAATTATAACATAAAAAATATTGGTATACAAGGTTGAGCTAATCACGCGGTACAATATATAATCTTTTTGTTATTTTGTTGCCCATAATATTTATACTTTCGCCTATGTTAAACATTTTCTCGTATATTGCTATGATTTAAATGGTATTTACGATATTTAATTTAATTTAAAGTCCAATGGAAGAGCAAACTTGCGCTTGAACTGCGCCTTGTGATTTCCCTTACATTTACAGAAATATGTATTGTTCTTAATTGGTATGGTTATGGGAAATAATACAATTTATTTTTGTTATTATTATTATCATAAATCACTGACTCGATCTTAAATTGATTTCCTCCATGTAAACTTTCCAATAATTATTAGTTTTCGTGTCTAGACTACATTTATCTCAAGGCATGGGCGTTTGAAGCCGACCAGGACACAATGTCCACTCTCACAACGTCCACCACCTAGTATAGCTGCCGTGTTGGACAAAACGTCCATATCGCTATTTTTGGTCATAACATCTACCATGGTCACCGCCATAATGCCCACTGTAGTCACAATGTTCACCTACACCTCTTGAGAATACAATTTTAAGGCATCGGTTTTAACGTCCACCTTGGACACAATGTCCACTGCCATAACGTCCAC
>CALNHX010013549.1:0-15493 GCA_940337035.1 Agriotes lineatus
ATGGTTAAATGCCCCTCTTTCTATTTTATTCAACTGCAATATTTGTGACATTTCACCCCTGCGTTAAGGGGTGTCAAAATTTACTTCCATCGGGTAGCTATCAGTCGGAGTTAATTTTGTTCCCTCAGATATAATAAGATCAGCAAACAAACACCAGGATACTACCTTAGCTAGTTTATTCTGTTTTAATGTATTTACAAACATGATAAGATGTATATTATAATAAATATATAATTCATTCGGGGCGCTGTGCTTCGTAATTCTGGCTCAGCTGCAACCCGTCATACGTCGGTGCATGGGATGCGCTCTTAGGACAGACCCTCGTGGCCCTGCGGTACGCCACTGCCTGGGAACTCGGACGGTTGAAATTAGGCTAATCGCGCAGACGGTTAATCTCAAATTCGGCCCGGATTTAAACGTGCGAAGGGTTGCGAACATAGGAATTATTAGGTTATCTTAAGGGGTGCTTACGCTTCCGAAACGTTCGGGGAAGTCGCCAACTCCTCTTGGGGTTCGCGACGGTGCTGTGTGCTTGTGCAGTGTGCGATAGAACGAGAAGTCGACGGTGTATTTCAGCTGGTGCACGACCTCGAGATGGTTGCAGACGTCGGGGATGTTACTCCACGGAACGGGCTAGCCTGGTGGTACTGCCGGCGCTGCTCTTCTTCCCCTGAGAAGTCTAGCTGGTGATTAAATATCTGTATTGAAGAATAATTAGCATAAATCCAAACGGCCTCGAAGTATCGCTATATGCCTGGCCTTTGCAATATGCAATCTAATATGTTTATTTCGAGATTACTTACGCCGGGTGGCTGGCTTAATTATTACGAGAAACGTTCAAAGCGGTCCCGTAAAAGAGTCTTCGCTTTAAACACGTTTCTGGGGAGAGTTTTACAAATAGCTGTAGACGTGAAGTGAGCTAATTATTTAGGCCGGTTTCGGATTATAATATTGGTACGAATAAACCAGGAAGGGGGGGGGAGTCCTCGGTTCAACTAGCTACAGGTAAATTCGGAACAGGAGTGCAGCATTTCAAAATGAAATGGAAGCGAGAGAATTCTATTAAACGGTCGGGACAGGAACAGGAAGGGAAGGAAGGGGATTATCTGGGAGTGAATGAATAAAATGAATGCCTGGATGAATGAGAATGAATGCCCTCGTGAATCGATCGCGAACCTGCTTTTATGTCTCCTCCTCATACTTTGGACATCTTAGCAACCACTTCGGACGTCTTAACTGGGAGAGCAGCGCGTACGTGTACCTGCGACTTCTCGATGACGTATTTGGCACCGCGGGCCAAAAATTCAAACTCCGATACGTAACGTAAAATACGCTATGGGAGAACGCGCGAATTAATTTGTAATTCAAAAATCGCGTTTGCGCGGGGCCAAACGTTACATATTTATTAAACTAGCTCTCGGCGAACACAAAAACTGCTTATCTCAGGTTGAGTTCTAAAATTCACTATATGCTCAAATTTTAAGTTATTTGTCTCAACGTAGCTCATTTGCTCGTTCTTAGTAGACAATTTACGACCTCGTAAATTAACAGATGAACACAAACTGGTTTGTGCGTACAGCGTGTATTTGAACGTTTAAAATCGTGAAACATGTGAGAAAGCGTCAGGTAAATAATTCGAATATTCCCGCTTGGCAACAATTTAAAAAAACATCGCCTTCGTAATTAGGATGACGTAGAACCCACGCCGATCTTTCAACTGTTTATGATGCTTGAAACTCAGCCACTTTTTGCAAAACCGGATGACGCCGTTCGATTTTGAAAATTACGGCGTAGCCAGACCCTTGAAAAAAACGCTATGCCTTTTCAGTAAGGTTCAATATCGAATTTACATAGCTTTCCGAACGGCAACTCTTAAAGTTACAGATGGATCCTACCTCGTGAAGTTCGCTTCGATGCTGCCGGTTTTCTGCCTCTGGCTCCGCAAGAGTCGCTTCCCTGGGTGCAGATGTTGAAAGCGGCGTTCTTGCAGACCTCGCTGACGTCCTTGATCGCTGACCTCTGGGCTCCGCTGCTAATTTTGGTCGTAGTCAAACATCGGAAACTCCACGTGCTCGGCTACCGATGTCCACTCGAAGTCGGATTGGAAAAATGTAATTTTTTTATTGCGGAACTTCCCACAAACGATAGTACAACTGCTCGGACACTTAGGCAATAAAATGGACCACTTTTAATTTGGTAATACACTTTTATTATCATAAAAACATTAATTAAAATTGGAGCACACATTCGACAAGCTACATTAATTTCTATTTTCAATTGTTCTCCCTGTTAATAACAACGACGCATCAGGTTGCTATGATACGGTGTTCTTCTACTATTAATTGGAAATTCGTTTTGATAATATTAACCACAAATGAAGTAAAGTTTGATTACATAAATTACGAATCTAACATTTCCTTAAAACTAAAATATTGTCTTTTGCTTAACTAGTATTGTTCTTTAGCGTTGCACTCACAAACGTTTTTAATTTCACTGCTCTGCTCTTTTGTACTTTGTTTTTAATACACTGGTATCTGTGTCCACCATTTTCACGTCGCTTGCTTCTCTTCTGTTTCTTACATTCAGGATTGCTCTGCAAATTTTCTAGATTATTCTTATCTTTAATCTATCCGTCAGATTGCTCACAATTTTCACTGTCCTTTGCTTTTATTAATAACTACGCTCATTTATGTGCACATAACAACCTTTTGTGTCAATTACCTTCGTTTGGCCTGGCTTTACATGTGCACTAACCTATCATTTTAATTATATTACTTTATTCAAAAGCCAAATTCAAACCCTCTGAAATATGCTTTGCTTTTGCGTGCTTTTATCCAACTAATTACTGCTTCTCGCGTTTCATTACCAATGCATTTAATAGTTTTATTATTGTTTCAAATTGCTTTATTGTGCTTTATTGACTTGGTTAAACATTTGCACTGCAAACAGAGCCAAATTGTGGGCTTAATACCATTTCAATAGGTATATTTTCTCTACTCAGTTTTCTTTCTACTATGTGTAGTTTTCCCGCTTAGACTAACCCTCTCACGTTCCAGGTGGCGATCGTTAGATCTTCTCTTATTTTAAGGGATTGCCTTGCAGTATCCAATTTTCTATGCAATGCCTGTTTGAACACATCAGCATGCCCAGTTGCCGATTTGTCACCACCTGACCTGGACTCAGTCTGGCGCCGATTGCTAATCGGGTCGCTTGGCATCGTTATATTATTACTTTGCATCTGATCATAATGTTCTCATGGGATACACCAATCGGATGGTTTCCCGTTTGCCTGTGCGATCGCAGTGCTGTAGACGTTGTCCTAGTTCTAAGGGCGCCTACAGTTATGTGTTATGTTGCCGTTCCGATCTTCTGATCTCCGCCTCCATACCCTCCTGGATACCCTGCTGCCGGCATTCAGTTTTGAATGAAAGGGACCATTAGATCCTCCAGGAAAATTGCCTTCCTTCCATCCTGCTAGTTTTGGTCCTCCCCGGTACCTGCCATATCTGACAGGCGTTTCCCTATCTGCCACCTGGGGAGGCGCCCGATGGGGGATCTAGCAACCCTACACGAGTAGGTAGAGTAGGCTGCTCATGTACGAGATTGAATGTCTCACGTGTCCCCCCAGTAATGATAAATAATATACTGTTTGAGGCTTTCGCGGTTACTCGAATCATTCTTCTTAACATGTAATTTCGGCTTAGACCGCGTAGGATTTGTATATGAACACCCAGAATTTTCTGGCTTAAAGTACCTTGCACCTTGTAAAGTCGAGAAAAAACCCGCGCGATGGTCATGCTCTTTAGTGGCTCGTGTTGTTTGAGTATCTTGAGAACGAGGATACTTAGGCATATTTGGCCGTTTTGCTGTTTGTGCATCCATATTCACTAACGTTTCCCAAGACTTCGCAGCTTGCATCATCAGAGTGAAAGTCGTACTAAGAACCGAAGGTCGGTGTGGAGCTATTTATAGTCCGCCGTGTCAGGCTCGCAGAGTGGCGTAACGCTGGTTGGTCGTCCGAGTGCAACGTAATCCGTGGGGGTGGCCGTATGACGCACAGTGGTTGTAATGCTTTAAATCATGTATCACAGGGGTCCACGTTTTACTAAGCTTAAAGCCATCTTCCCTGTTGATATTATTTGGATGTTTTTCTATTTCTATGGCTTCACGTATCACTCGCGGGAGGTTGTGAAGTATTCTGGCAAGTACATTTGCGTGCTCATTGCTCATTGTGCCAATTTGTAAACGTATGCTCAGCTACGGCTGATTTTGTGATGCGTTTGTGTTTGCAATCGCCTTTATGTTCTTGAAGTCTTAGATCAACTGAACGACCAGTCTGTCCAATGTAACTCGAGCCGCAAGAACAAGGAATGCGATATACGCAAGCGATTTTTAAACTTGGAATCTTGTCTTTTACCGATCTGAAGCCGTTACCCAAAGTTTCCTTGCTCGTGAACATAGTTTTGATGTTGCATCGTTGCAGGACACGTCCTACCTTATCAGTCAAGCCTTTAACGTAAGGTAGAAATGCTAAGCCTTCCAGAGGTGGGGATTCTTCTTTAGCCTTTTTTGTCATAGTCTTGTCTAGTGCTTTTCGTATGGCGGTAGTTGTGTATCCGTTCTTTTGTAAAGAGTCAAATAGATGTAGCTTTTCTCTTTCTAGATTTTCTTCATCTGAGATACGAACGGCTCTTGTCGCCAAACTCTGGAGAACTGTTGCTTTTTGCATTGGATGATGGTGTAAGTCGGCATTTAAATATCTGTCCGTGTGTGTTTTCTTTCTATAGACTGCATGTCCTAAACTGTCATCTGATTTACGTTTCACCAAGACGTCTAGAAACGAAATACTGCAATTTTCCTCTACTTCCATTGTGAATTGTATGTTGCGATGTACAGAATTCAGGTGTTTTAGAAACAGATTCAATCTCTGGCGTCCATGTGACCAGATGACAAAAGTATCATCTACATATCTCAACCAGCAAGTCGGTTTTAGCTGCGCTTGTTCGAGAGCCTTGGTTTCAAAAGGCTCCATGTAGATATTAGCGATAACAGGTGATAGCGGTGAACCCATAGCCGCTCCTTCGACTTGTTCGTATATTTTATTGTTCCAACTGAAGTAAGTGCTTTTCAGGAAAATTTCGACAAGTTGAACTTGGTCTGTAGGCAAGAGATCTTTGAGCATTCCGTTCTTAGTGCGACTTTCACTCTGATGATATAAGCTGCAAAGTCTTGCAAAACGTTAGTGAATATGGATGCACAAACAGCAAAACGGCCAAATCTGCCTAAGCATCCTCCTTCTCAAGATACTCAAACAACACGAGCCACCAAAGGGCATGACCATCGCGCGGGTTTTTGCTCGACTTCACAAGGTGCAAGGTACTTTAAGCCAGAAAATTCTGGGTGTTCATATACAAATCCTACGCGGTCTAAGCCGAAATTCCATGTTAAGAAGAATGATAAATAAGTAGTTTAGCTAGTAAACCCGCTCTTCTAACGAAGACGATGATTTGGTTTGTAGAGACTTGTTCGCAGTCAGTAGTGTACCTAGGCGGGTTCTGGCGCACTTCCGGTGGTTTGGAACTTGGCTAAGTGTCACGTGGCGAGGTCATTGGCCTCTGGTTTGAAACTTGGCTAAGTCTAGCCGAAGGTCACGGGCCTAGCCGGGGTCAAGGTCACGGGCTTCACCTAGGTCACGTGCCACTTCCGGGAATTTTTATTTTGGACTAAATGTCAAATTTTGAAATTTTTACAAGACTTATCAAAATGTTCCCAGGCTCAACAGGATGTGAGTCATCGTCTGGGAATGCAAAACTAGTTGAGACTTGTAGATGCAGGATGTTGTTATCAGTAAATAGAACAATGACATCCATTGTTTGAGAAATCAGCACGATAATTGGAAAATGAAGCCATTGTTGTCTGGAGATTAAAATGTGCAAAGCTGGTAAATAGAACAATGACATCCATTGTTTTAAAATCAGCACGATAATTGGACAATTAAGCCATTGTTGTCTGGAGAAATTTTTGCTGACCTCCATTATCAGATAAACAGGATGTTATTGTCTGAATCTTTAGACTTGTCCAGACATGTTTGAGAAATGTGCAAAGCTGTTAAAAATTGAACAAAGAAACCTATTGTTTGAGAAAAATCTGCGCAACCGCTAAATTGAATGGAGCCTTTGTTCAGAAATTTTTGTTGATGTATAAAATTATTACAAATATATTATGCATCGCTGACCAACCTGGAATATTCCTGTAACCAATTTTATAAGCACAATGGTGTAATAAAACAACAACGTAAATATACTTGTATTTTATTTTGTCTAAAACGTACATGTATAAAATTATTACAACTATACATCAGCTAATTATTGTGCTACAGATGTCATCTCTGTCTGAACGATTTCCTCCAAAACAAGTTTCGTACTGCTCCCACACTTGCCACCCGAGATGATATAGTAGCGACGTTCTCCTAATCGTTGCAAGTCAGCATCTGTTAGTACAGTTGCTGTTTGAGAAATCTTCACGATTGCAAAAAATAACTGAACAATGAAGCCATTGTTGTCTAATAGTATATATCGAATTATTGCCAGCTAAAAAGATGCAACACTCAAAATATGAAAATCTAAATCATTTTAAATACCTTGTTAGGTTTTTGTTTTATTACGCGTTCAACGAGATGTATGTCTGGATATTTAACTTTTTGAAACTCAAGATTGTAGAAACATCCTCGAATAGGCCGATTGGAAGCATCTTTTAGTAGATAGGTAATGTGTTCGATCCCGCTGGAGGACTGTTTAAGCGGTAGACAGTATTTAACATAATACAAAAGTGTTGGAGTGTTAGAGACATTGTTTGTAAGCAAAGTAAATATTACGTGTTTTTTCCCGTACTTGATTAAATACACAGTCTCGAAATTGAGCCGATAGTTATTTATTTTGCTTGGATTTATGTACAGCATCCCCTCACTTTAGCAATAAGCAAGTTCCTAAAGAAATATTATTATGCTGTAGAAATTTACAGGTTACAGTTCGGAGTGTAAACTGAGTTAAAAATTTTGGATATTTCTATACCGGTATTAGCAACAGTACCATTTAATTGCATATTGTGTTCTTTTACCAAATTTTAGATTCCATTGTATTAATATAGATTCGAAAGCACTGCTGACAGACAGACAGAAAACTTGTAATGCAGCTGCCAAACCGGGTCTTGTCAAATATCGAACAGCAATATACAGAGAGATTTTTCTTACTACGAACACGGCAGACGATATGTCGAATTTACAAATGCCGAGAATTTAACTTTGACAGTTCGCGTATTTTGTCAGTAGATAATATCTGCTGTCATTTCTATCTTAAAATCGATAACTACGAAGCAACGGATCAGTGCAAATTGTAAAATGGTATTATCAGGGTCCAACGGTCCGGGAAATTCAAAATTCTTTCACAACATTTGAAAATAGGCGTTCTTTATCGTTATCAACGTTGCATGGAGTTATTTCAAATTTTGGAAACTTTGGATGTGTTTCTCCCCAAAAGCACAAAAGCCCTAATGTTCCCAATGAAGACAGGTATTTAAAAGAGGTTTGTATTACCGCTAATGACTATCCAGACTATTTATTTAAATAAATTGCAGAACTAGTAGATTTAGCTGCTATATTCTTCCCGTTGGCCATTTCATAAGTATGGAATTTTGTGAAACTGTGACAGATATGCCTAAAACTTCCTCTGAAAAGTCGTTTTCACTACAACTAACGATTTGAAGAACTGCGTTTAAAAATTAAAATGCTTGTTCAGAGTACTAGCACTAATACGTTTCTATGATCGCTTAGGATATTGTTTAGCGCAAGAAGGCAGGCTCTTTGAACAAGAGCTAATTTAAACTTCTTGAATTTTGTTGTTTGAAATAAAAATAGTTTTATTTTTGTTTGCATCTTTTTTTTACTGAGTTAGTTTGTTCGGAAGAAATTATTTCTTTCTTCAGAATGCGTTTTACTTTAAGAACTACCTTCTTTTACTGTACTGTTAATCTCTAAAAATCCTGTTTTTCAACTCTGAATTTATCACCTGAATTAATCACAGAATAACAGTACCTCATACATTCTATCTGTGATATAATAATTAATTTTAAAAAATTACACTAGACGTCTGCGTTGAACAATTACTTAAACAATCAACGCAGACGACCCGTGGATTAATATCAGAGTACCTTAGACCGACTGTCCATCGGTCTTGGCGTATTTTTAGGCAATCGTAAATTCGCCTTGATTTACTCGTGTTCGCAGTTCATGAATTTTCACTGTATATTAGTAAAAAATACTCTTCCAGGTTAAAAGTTTGATGTAATTTTAGCCTATCTTATACACATTCCAGCACTAAAAAAAATTATATATAACACGAATTAGTTGATCGATTAAAGTTACTGTATGCCTCTCAAGCATCTGGCCATACAAATCATATAAATGAAATTGTTAGTATAATAGAAGAGTTAAAAGAGGCAGGCTTAATTGAATAAATCCAGTTCGGAAACAGCACGAGGAGACCGTGACACCCTCCAGACAGAGATGACAACAACACCTCTACCACAATAATTGACTAGTGTATAATATATTTGTAATAATTTTATACATGTACATTAGACAAATAAAATACAATTATATTTACAATTGTCATTTTATTACCCCGTCGTGCCCATAAAACCGTTACAGGAACAGCTGTCTACCTGTCTAGCTGTCTAGCTGTCTATCTGTCTGTCTGTCTGTCTGTCTGTCTGCCTACCTGTCTGTCTGTCTGGCTGTCTGTCTGTCTGTCTGTCTGTCTGTCTGTCTGTCTGTCTGTCTGTCTGTCTGTCTGCCTGCCTGCCTGTCGGTCTGCCTGTCTGTCTACCAAATTTATAGACACTGATAATGGAGGCCATTAACTACATCTGGTGTAAATTGCTCAGCCAAAGACCCCATACATTTTATTTTTTTTAGCAACATTGTACACTCCCAGATTTTCCCGTGAAAAACACTGATTATAATTTGAATTTCCCGCCAAAACCTAGACAGAATTTGAATTTACCGCCAAAACCAACCCCAGACGACACGCAGAATTTAAATTTCACGCCAAAAACCTGATTACAATTTAAATTTGCCGTCAAAACCTGAGTATAATTTACTTTTACCGCCAAAACCTGCGCAGAATTTGAATTTTCCACCAAACCATCGCGCAGACCTCCGCGCAGACTCCCGCGCAGACCTACGCAGAAACCTCAGACAACCGGTTTATTTTTAGCAACCTTGCACATTTCCAGACGATGACTCACATCCGCAGGTCTGGACAGGGATTTTCTATAGTCTGACAAAATGTTTTTAAACAATTTTGAGATTTTCTCTTATACATACATCTGATTTTTAAGCAATCTAGATAAGTTTTTATCGAACAAAATTATACTGTCCCTCACCATTGAGTATAGCATCCTTATTAATAGCTTTTACTTGGCTTTATTTTATTTAATTCTTATTCACTGGGTTCTATTTTAATTTTTTTGATTTTAATCTTACTTTTTGCGTACAGTCTTTAGCATTGTAATAACCTTAGTTATTCGACTGTAATCGACTATTAAAATCAGATTAAAACATAAACCATGAATACCGGATATAGGACAATTGTATATATTAAGTAATTAATAACTGCCTGTATCATGCGTTTAACAACTTTGTTAATAATATTAGTTAATTCAATTTTAGATTAATATTACTGTCTGTTTATATCTTCTATAGTCTTCTATTCGTCAGATATCTCTGCTACAACTTTGCTCGTTGCAACCAAAAACTGGACTATTTACAAATACCGTTGTAAGAAATCGAAATTTCAATGATAAAACTACACCACCACTCCTTTTAGGAACAATATTTTAAGCTGCTTTTTATTTTTGTATTTATTAAAAAATGTAGTTAAAACATATAGTGCTGTGGCGTCGGATTTCGTAAATATACTAACATTCTTAAAGCCAAGGTGCTAACACAAGAACAAAGAAGGTGTTTGTTTTTGCGATATGCGGAAGTTGCTGAATCGGATAAACTGAAAAATGCTGAGTGGTACTCACGATTATTTTATCGCTCCTGTTTTGTATTATAAAATTCTGCTCCACCGTACTTATGTGTGTTAGCTTCCTACCATTTTTTAGTGCTGGAATGTGAATAAGATTGGCTAAAACTACATCATAAACCTGGACCTGTATTTTTTACTAATATATATTGCTGTTCGATATTTGACAAAACCCGGTTTGGCAGCTGCATTACAAGTTTTCTGTCTGTCTGTCAGCAGTGCTTTCGAACCTATATTAATACAATGGAATCTAAAATTTGGTAAAAGAACACAATATGCAATTAAATGGTACTGTTGCTAATACCGGTATAGAAATATCCAACATTTTTAACTCAGTTTACACTCCGAACTGTAACCTGTAAATCTCTACAGCATAATAATATTTCTTTAGGAACTTGCTTATTGCTAAAGTGAGGGGATGCTGTACATAAATCTAAGCGAAATAAATAACTATCGGCTCAATTTCGAGACTGTGTATTTAATCAAGTACGGGAAAAAACACGTAATATTTACTTTGCTTACAAACAATGTTTCTAACTCCCCAACACTTTTGTATTATGTTAAATACTGTCTACCGCTTAAACAGTCCTCCAGCGGGATCGAACACATTACCTATCTACTAAAAGATGCTTCCAATCGGCCTATTCGAGGATGTTTCTACAATCTTGAGTTTCAAAAAGTTAAATATCCAGACATACATCTCGTTGAACGCGTAATAAAACAAAAACCTAAAAAGGTATTTAAAATGATTTAGATTTTCATATTTTGAGTGTTGCATCTTTTTAGCTGGAAATAATTCGATATATACTATTAGACAACAATGGCTTCATTGTTCAGTTATTTTTTGCAATCCTGAAGATTTCTCAAACAACAACTGTACTGACAGATGCTGACTTGCAACGATTAGGAGAACGTCGCTACTATATCATCTCGGGTGGCAAGTGTGGGACCAGCGCGAAACTTGTCTTTGAGGAGATCGTCCAGACAGAGATGACATCTGTAGCACAATAATTAGCTGATGTATAGTTGTAATAATTTTATACATGTACGTTTTAGACAAAATAAAATACAAGTATATTTACATTGTTGTTTTATTACTCCATTGTGCTTATAAAATTGGTTACAGGAATATTCCAGGTTGGTCAGTGATGCATAATATATTTGTAATAATTTTATACATCAACAAAAATTTCTGAACAAAGGCTCCATTCAATTTAGCGGTTGCGCAGATTTTTCTCAAACAATAGGTTTCTTTGTTCAATTTTTAACAGCTTTGCACATTTCTCAAACATGTCTGGACAAGTCTAAAGATTCAGACAATAACATCCTGTTTATCTGATAATGGAGGTCAGCAAAAATTCCTCCAGACAACAATGGCTTAATTGTCCAATTATCGTGCTGATTTTAAAACAATGGATGTCATTGTTCTATTTACCAGCTTTGCACATTTTAATCTCCAGACAACAATGGCTTCATTTGCCAATTATCGTGCTGATTTCTCAAACAATGGATGTCATTGTTCTATTTACTGATAACAACATCCTGCATCTACAAGTCTCAACTAGTTTTGCATTCCCAGACGATGACTCACATCCTGTTGAGCCTGGGAACATTTTGATAAGTCTTGTAAAAATTTCAAAATTTGACATTTAGTCTTAAAAAAAATCCCGGAAGTGGCACGTGACCTAGGTGAGGCCCGTGACCTTGACCCCGGCTAGGCCCGTGACCTTCGGCTAGACTTAGCCAAGTTTCAAACCAGAGGCCAATGACCTCGCCACGTGACACTTAGCCAAGTTCCAAACCACCGGAAGTGCGCCAGAACCAGCCTATCTACACTACTGTAGTCTACTGGCTGCATTTGTACCTCGCCAAGTTGGGAGAATCGAAGTATTTCCAATCCGACGCAGGTACAGAAGGTGTTTTGCTGATTCCACCTTTAAGTGGAAGAAGCAACAATCCTCGCTTTCTTCTATACCAATAGAGTGTGGATGTCGTCTCAGTCGACAATGTCCGGTTAAGAGGCATGTCAATGTGTGCAGGTTTTGTCTGCGCAATTCCAGGAACAAGTTGTTCTCCGTTTTGAAAAGGCATGGATAAATGCTTTCAAATGATGTTGCCCTTTAGTTCTAAGTCAATATAACCGTTTTTCATGTTTAGCTCAGATCAAAATGACAGTTTGGACAAGGGATTTCAAGATCCCTTCATACGCTTCCGATTCTACAAAATCGGATTTACTTTCCTTTTTGGCAAGGAGGTCGGTCTTTTTGTTACCTTTTATGCCAAAATACCCGGGCACTCGAATAAGAGTGGCCCTATTGCATGGAGAGCCGTTAGGAAGCTCCACACTACCTTCAAATCAGTTCTATAAGAGCGCAGTGCTTTTAAAGCTGCTTGGATATCTGACATTATTTTGTCGTGTTACAGGGACGGTTTAGCATCTCCCGTACACACAGTTCAATGGCGTGTAGTTCGGCCTGGAAAATCGTAATGTATTGACCAAGGTTCTTTGTTATTTTCATCGTTGGTCTGACGCTGTACATACTAGCTCCAACACCTTTGGGCGATTTTAAGCCATCCGTGTACCAAATAAAGTCAGTCGCTATTAAATGGAGTTCACTCAACTCCATTTCTTCTCTGCTAGGAAAAAGATCTCAAAAGATCTCTCAAAATTAAATTTGAGTAGCATGATATCGGATAGCATCCCCAGAATATGGTGACTTTTCACCACGTCTAGGATCTTAGATGGTGCTTCAATACCGTCTCCAGCTTCGACAGTGACCTCGACATAACTCTGTAGGCTTCCATGCTGGCTTCCGTCTCTAAGCAAATCTGCAAGGGTGGTAGGTCCAGAAGGACTTCGATAGCAGCAGTCGGAGTGGTTGACATAGAACATGTAACGGCTACGCATGCTTGTCGCTGAAGCTTGTTCAGCTTCGCTCTAGACGTGACCTGTTGCGGAATGGGACGTTTCGCCGTCGCTTTTTCGCCGTCGCCATTTCGCCGTCGCCGTTTCGCCGTCGCCATTTCGCCGTTGCCATTTCGCCGTCGCCGTTTCGCCGTCGCCGTTTTGCCGTCGCCATTTCGCCGTAGACTATTTTACATTTCCGACTTAAAAAAACACTTTTTCACTTATCTATATCTAACCAAAACATGGAATCAAAGTTTTACATGTTTTAAATGATACATGTTCGAAATCTTTAATAGCTTTAAAATATTACTCACATTTATTTCCCATTAGGAGGACGTTAAAGGTTATTACAGTTACACTTCTTATATGCATTAAACCGTCTGATTAGTTGTTGATGGTAATGAGCATACTTGTTACTTTTTGCTAATCCTTTTATCATGCACATGGTGGTCATTATAATGATTTGGTTTAGAAAATTCCCTTTAAGGTAATTTAGCCGTTATGATGATTTTAGTGATCTGCTCTTTTTTCAAACTTTACATTTTTATTACATTTTTATTGTGTATTGATGTGAGGTAGGTGATTTTCCAGTTGAATACTTCTGAAATGGGTTTCTTTTGTTTTTTTTTTCTATTTTTTTAATTAACTCCTATTTAAAATAGAACACCCCCATCCGGTATATTATTACATTTTTGAATTCAGCTTAAACTTTTAGAGAAAATTTATCTCTTCAACTAACACTCTATTTTGTACCGTTTTTGTAGAATTTGTGATTTTTGAAAATTTTTGACAAATGCTTAAAAATTAAAAATCAAATTTTCGGCTAATTATAAGATCACTGTAAAAGGAAGTTGTGTGAGTGTATCACACCAGATTTTTTAACTCAACTTCAACGTCTTACATCTCGCTTATTATACGTTTTCGATATAAGTTGATTAACGTTTTCCGCTTTATTTTGAAGTGTTCTGTGTATTCCTAAAGTTTCCCGAAATAAATTTGAACCACCCTGTATATATGTGACTTTACAATTTACATATTACTGTATACTTGCTGTTTAAGTACAATAGAAATTATTAAACTTATTATGCATTTTCTTTCGGCAAATGGCAGACGGCGAAATGGCGACGGCGAAACGGCGACGGCGAAATGGCGACGGCGAAATGCCCTAGACCCAAAACTTAACTTCCTTCACAAATAGCAATTGCTTACCAAATATGAAAAGAGGCCTAGCCTAAGACGAACTAACATAACAAAAAACAATTTATTTAGTGATTAAGAATTTCTTCAGGACAAATCATTGCACTGTTAATTATGCAAATACTTTCATTAATTTCAAAATGTACTTAAAATTACTTTCTATAAAACGATTAACATTAAATAGATATGCAAATCCAAGCTTTTGCTTGGTTACTGATTAATCAATAACGGCCTACTATCAAGAAATCACCTTTGGCATCTCGATTGTTTAGGGAGATAGGTGCAGAAAAATAAGCTGTCAAAAGTGGTATTTTTAAGGTTAAGTTAGTATACTGTAAAAAATATTAGAAGTGAGAGCCTGCTGTGAGTCAAGTTGAAAAAAGATTGTAATTAGTTCTTGTTCCTCTCTCATCTTATTTAACTGTGTCACAGCCATCTTTAACGTGTACTTCAAATAATATTAATACTCGTATTTTGAAAATTATGAAAACAAATAAAAATTTTAACTGGATTTCAATTGTACTGTAAAAAGTGTCCCATTAAGTTATTAAGTTTAATTTAAGTAACACAACGATCGACTTGTAACAAAATTCAAAAATCAAACATTTTTGTGTTTTGAGCATAACTCTAAAACGACTATGAGCAATTTATTTTTTGAATAGTATATGTTATAATGTGCAGCTTGGTTTTATTTTAACCATATTGGTATTCTGTTGAAAACTCCATGGTAGTCTCGAAATTGAATAACGCTGTGTAGCTACCTAGTTTGAACTAAATATGTTACTCTATTAATCTGATTATGGCCATATACAATTAGCAAGACTACTGGTTTACTTTGATAATTTAATAATAATTTTAAGGTTCTTCCACAAACACCAGAAATAAGCCGTCTGCTCCAACAGGAGCGGCATGGATAACACTCCAAGGCTGCGGCACAAGCAGGAGTCATTCGAGACGACGCGAAGCACTTACCTGGGTGGAAAAACGACAAAGCGAGGGTAATGAAATCAATGCGAACGGACGGGCTGAAAGTAATTATCCACCAAGTACGGAGGGTGATTAACAGCCGACAGTGACGGTGGCGGCGGTTTCAGCAACAAGACGAGTGAGTGCTGGAAGGTCGGAGATCCCGCGAGCGGGCTCTAAACATGTCCGACGGGGTCGCGACCGCAAAGGGGCCCTCGCGCTGACCGCGGCCCTTTTTGTGCAAATTATCCCGCCGACAAGTTATAAACGGGCACTGATATCCGATTCACGAAAACGAGATTTACGGCTTGCGGAGACCGCGCGAATTTTGGAA
>CALNHX010013550.1:0-15490 GCA_940337035.1 Agriotes lineatus
GGGGAACGTCAACGACAGTCTCCCGGTAACTAAATATATATGTACTTACATAAGAATTGTCACAATAGATTACGTTATATACATTATTTACATAATTATGTGCACCTGCGCTGGGTAAACACCGTTAAAACTGTGTGGTCACTAATTGTCACTATTTGGATCATCTGAGCTAAGAAGGAGGTCCTGTGGAAGTCTTTTTTTACCGAGTATGTCGAGATCGCCGTCCGAATTTATAGTGATTGGCACTGGCACTGAGTTGAATGTTTTCAAAGAATTTCGTTGCTGCTCGTTTAACGTATTCTTTTATTGCCAGAGTACCTAGTTCATAATGAATCTGACGATTTCTTATAAACCAAGGCGATTTTGAAATTAATCGTAGCATTCTGTTCTGAAACTTTGAATTTTGTCCATTTGTGTATCTGAAGCTACTCCCCACACTTGGCATGCGTATGTTATTAACGGTCTTATGATCGAAGTGTATAATAACAATCCACATTTTATCTTAAGAGGTGAATTTTTGTTTAATAATGGGTATAGCAAAAGTAACCTAACGTTGGCTTCTTTTAGTTTTTGGCCGATATGTTGTGTCCAAGTTAATCTCCTGTCGAGAAGTACCCCTAAGTATTTAACAGCGCTGTTGTGTGGGTTCCACTCTATTTGTTTATTATTTATGAGTATGTTGGGAGGATTGGGTGGTCTTCGGAGGGTAAAAATCTTTGTTTCACATTTATCCGAGTTTAGCTGAATTCTCCATCTTTTCATCCAAGTACTGATAATATTTAGCGATGATTGCAAACGGTTTCTGGCTACTACAACATCTTGATGTTGAGTGAATACGAAAGTGTCATCTGCATACATGCTTACTTGAGAGTCTTGGGGAGTTGGGAAATCACTTACATATATTGCGATGGTATTTAGCCCTCAAATCGGCTCTGATTGCAGTACAAGCAAATAGCAAATTAAATCATTAAAGCACAGAGTTGTAATAATGCAAGCATCTGAGAAAATTAACATAAATTGCCAAATCATAATAACACTGGTATAATTTGTAAATGAAATTGATTGTAATTGAATAGGCACAGAAATATGGAAGCTCAAATTCCGTGTATTGGGTTTAGCAATGTAATTTTAATCGTAATATAATAGATTTGCACAAACTAAAAACCGAATCTAAATTAATTAAGAACTGGCACAAAAAGTTCAAGTTAGACACAGCTTAAAAATGGAAGCGTAGAAAGTAAAGTCATTAGAGAATGAATAGCAAATGAACATTTTAATAAAAGGTAAGAACAAGAATGACTAGAAGAATAAGGCAAAGAGCATAGAAACGCCAGGCAAGTCATTTATTACATGAAAATACAAGACTTGGGGTTTTGAAGAGATTGAAATAGCAAGAAATTAGATGGAATTCAAATAAGCAAGAAATTAGACAATGTTGGTGGATTAAAAAACTAGTCAGTGCAGTGATAAACAATGGGCATTTAAGTGTTATAAAAATGAAGTAAGTGGCGCATTAAAAAACATTGAGAAATAAACAATTCCAAAAGACAATAATTTTAGTACATAAGAGTTTGTAAATAACTGATAAAATTTGTTAAATTAGACTATAAGTTATGTTTTTGTACCATGTTGATTTCCTAAAATGCAAATCTGGAGACAGTGTTTTGTCAATAACGACAGAGGAGAGCGATTGTTTCTGAATAAATTGTTAGAAGTTGCCTGTTTTTGCTCTGACTTTAATTAAAGATTTTTCATAGAAAGCATAAATTTACATAAAAATAAATAGCACCATAGTGATCAGCACGTGTTAGTGTATCAGAACCATTGGAGGCAAAAGATTCCACGCACTTGAGTTTTTTGCGTTCCGAGGCATCATCGGCAGAGAACGGCTACGACGCCAGCTTCCGCAGAATCAGTTTGCAGTATCATGGGAAGACATAGGGTGGCAAGTTTATTCCAGCAGCACCACACAGCAAGCCCCAAGCCCACAACAATCCGAGAAGCCCGCCAGGAGTACAGATTTCACCCAGATCTTCACAAGGGGGCCCTTGCGCTACGAAAGTGAGGTTAGTGAATTGTTCAATTTTGTTCTGTGCGATCGGTGTGAAAATTTGAGCATACCTTAATTACGACCTGGAGAATAAGAAAATCATAGCGGTTCATGGGGATGGCGAGGTATTTTCCCAGGATTTTCAATTAAAATCGTCAAGTGGAGCCCCATAAAACAAACGCGAATACGGCGTCCCTTTTAAGAATGCACCAATAGCAAACGATCTGGAAAACAAAAGGAAAGAATAGACGCTCCTTGAAAGCACAAGTATTCAAAATCTTACCAAAAAAATGTGTTCATTTAATTGTTAATAAGTCAATTTCACACGCGAGCTGAGATAATTGGAACTTGTTGTGATAGATTTGACGTACCAACGGCGCATCACGCCTACATTTTTAGTTCACCTGTTACGTTCCAGAGGCGTACCATAAAATTTTAACTAGGATTGAGGAACCCAGACCTGAGATTTTGAGTTTTATTTTCATGTCTCTGTATGTAAATGAGCTAGCAAAATTAGTAAATCAGATGAATGGATTAGGTAAAGGGCAAACTACCATAAGAGTAATTTTCAATTTTGGCGTACCCAACGAAATAAATTAATCAGTTAGTTTGATTTTAGCAAGTGGTAGAATTAAATCAAATATTGTGTGGTGACTCTTTTTATTTATTACATTAATTATAAACCTACAAATATTATACGTATAGGGTCATTGCAATATATTAAATAATATTGGACCGAGTATTGACCCTTGTGGAACACCAGATTTGATAACTCTATATGATGATTTGGAGTTGTTTATTTTCACTTGGAATGTTCTATTATTCATAAACGATTGTATTACATTATAGATGTATGTAGGGCAATTGATATTCTTTAATTTGTAAAGTAGACCATTGTGCCATACCTTATCGAACGCTTGTGCTGCAGCCAATAAAGCGATCAATGTGTGCCTTTTTTCCTCGAAACCTTTACTATAACTTCAGATATTCTTAATAATTGTTGTGTGGTTGAATGGTGTTTTCTAAAACCAAATTGAAAAGCTGGTATTTTGTTGCCGTCATCTATGTCCTCTTGTAACCTCCTTTGTATTACTTTTTCAAGTAATTTGGATAAGGTGGGTAATAGACTGATCGGTCTATAACTGGATACTAGTCTTTTGTTTTTTCCTGGTTTCGGTATTACAATTATTCTGCGCGTTTCCATTTACTTGGAAAATGTCCAGTACGAAGACATGCATTAAATATTGTGCATAATTACGCTACAGCTTTCGGTGTTAGTTGTTTTAGTATTTCATTAGTTATTCGGTCATATCCTGGATCTTTTTTATTTTTAAGTTGCTTGATATAAAATTTAATTTTTCCATGTATAACTGGGTTGATCTCTTCTACCTCAATTTGCATTCCTTCTTGTAAACTCTGGTCAATGCTGTTTTGAAAATCTTTATCCTCGTTGTCGTTCGTGTGATCTTGAAATACGCTTTCGTAATAATCCGCAAAAATTTTACTTTTTTCTTCGTCGCTGCTGAAAACTCCTTGATCTGTTGTTATTGGTAGCATTACATTTGTCTGTCTTAGAATATTCTTCGTTGCTTTCCAAAGGCTGTTATCGTGTACATCTATATCAGATATGTATTTCTGGTAGTTACTTATGGCATACTGATGAAGTTCCCAATTAATCTTGTGAGTTAAACGATTTAGTTCTGTTTTCACATTTCTGTCTCGAGTAATTTGCCAGAGCCTTCTCGTTCTATGTTTTTGTTTGATTAGTGTAGAGATATAATTAGGAATACGTGAAGTGCAAGTATACTTGTTTCCGTGGCTTTTTGAGGTAGAACTGTCTATTGCGGTGTAGATTGACGATTTATAGTTCTCTACTGCTTCGTCAATCAATTCTATATCATTTAAATTAAAGTGAGTAATTGGGACAAGGATTTTATTTAAGATAATCTCTGAAACTTCTTTGTGGCGTGAATTCATAATTCATATTCTTAATGGGTATTTCGCCACTCTGCAAATTTTAATATTAAATAACGAAAATATTAACAGATATCAACAAACGTCAGAAAATTCATTGGAGGTTGGTCGTTTTTCTTTCCAGTGAAAAAAGATAAGTTTCTTGTTAGTTTTAATTGTTATTCGTTGATAACGAGGGCAGATTGTCCCTCGAAACGTTCGTTGTTAATATTTTCGTTATTTAATATTTTAATTTGCAGAGTGGCGAAATACCCATTAAGAATATGAATTAAGGATTTTATTTAATTCTGTTTGAAACATTTTCCAGTCTATACTTCCTTGTATTAGTTTGTCGATGTACCGATTTTTTTGTAGAACAGCGAAAAAGGTAATTAAGACCGGTAGATGGTCGGAGTCTAATTCGCATAACACTTCTGGTGAACGGGAGAGCAGAAGTTCTTATGTAGAACCACATCCAATATATCCGGAAAATGGTCTGATCTGTAGGGAATGTGTGTTGGTTCAGAAGGTGCAGAAAGCTGAATGGCATGATTTGTTATCACAGACATTAATCTGTTTCCATTTGGGTTATTAATTCTGCAGCCCCATTCTATGTGCTTGCTGTTTAAGTCTCCGCATAATAAAGTTGGAACGTCCCCGAAGAGAGAAGCAAAGTCCTCTTCTTTGATCCTTTTGTTAGGCTGTTGATAGGCTGCAATTATTTTGAGATTTTTATTGTTTCTGTATTCCACTACTATTGCCACGCCTTCTAAATGTAAAAGTGTTGGCAGTTGAAGTTCATAGTGTTGGAATTTGTTTTAAAAAAAATTGCTACTCCTCCGATGCAATTGGAGCGTCACGATCGCTTCTATAAATTTTATATCCCGGTATTTTTAGTTTTTCATTAGGAACCAAATGTGTTTCCGATATGCACATTATGTCTACATTGTGTCTATATAAAAAGTCAATAGTGACTGCTCTTTTTTCTCGAATGCCATCAGCATTCCAGTTCGCTATTTTTATATTTTCTATCGAGTTTTTATATATCATTTTTAATTAACAACGAAACAAGGGCTTTTGAAATGATATCCTGTATTTGAGGAATCAGTTGTTCTATGACCTTTTCTAATAAAATCTTAATTATATCTTCAGTTTTTTCTTGCGGTTTTGTTGGCTGGTTTGCATCGGTTTGCTTGTTTTTAGAGACCTTGTTAAGAATATCTGAATAACTTACGTTGGGAGTTACAGTTGCTATTACATGTTTCTTTTGTTCTACGTTGCAGTAGTGTTTTGTCTCCAGGTTGGAAGCTCTTTTGAAGTATTCGTGTTTTTATGTTTTGGTAATACGCACAACCTTTGTAATTCGCAGGGTGATTGTTACCACAATTTACACAAGTGGGTTCAGTTTCCTTATTTTTTTACATTCGGTAAAGTGGTACGACTCCTTGCCGCACCTGGGTGTTAATTTGCAGAAGTTTTTTGTGTGTCCATAATGCTGACAGCGAGTACATTGTGGTATGTCTCTCTGTTTTCGTCTTGGTTCAACACTAATAACAGCATGCATTAGGTATCGCAAGTTGAATATCTCCTTTGCTTTCTCGTTATTATCTAAATCAATTACGCACAGAGGCGCAGGACTTTTTCGCGATTTAGTAGTCTTACCACTTTTCGTACTGGGAATTGAGTAATTAGGTTCTGCTTTATTTCTTTCTCCGTAAGTGATAGAGGCACACTTCTTAATACTACAGATAATAAACGTTCGTCTGGCGAGCTGAACGTATGATATTTTAATTTAGCTGCGTCATAATATGATGTTAGAACTCTGAAGTCTTCTGTTGTAGTAGTATTAATTTTTATTGAGGTCTTATTCTTATGCTGTGTAGTATATTCACTCTTTAGGATTTTTGTAAGTCCGAGACTATTTCCTGGTAACAGTTCACTTCGTGTAAAAATATTGGTGGAATTTTGACTTTTTTCGGTTGATGTTGTGATCCAGATGGTTCACTTTGTTCTGGGTTTTCACTTGTTAGGACTTGATACCGATTTTTCGTAGGTATCAAGCATTGATATCGTTTGCTTGCAGGTCGTTTTTTTGTGTTTATAGAGTCAATCATTTCAATGTCTTTATTTGTCTCTGCAGGGGCATTTGAGCTTTTAAAAATAATTTTCGGTGACGTTAACTCCATTTTATGCATCTATTTGTAAATAGAAACCCTTCAGAGAGGGCTTCTGTATATGTTATTAGAATGTAAGAAGTTTATTTTTAACAACACTGTGGGTTTATAACAACGATATGAAAGATCGTATTAAGAAAGTTATCTCAAAACACAGTCTTGGCCGCACTGACCGCGAACGTTCAGCGCGCTTCGCTGTTCAAACGAGACTCCGCAGTGTGCTTTATTAACGCTTTTAGATCGTACAGCTACTTGTACATACCTTCGTTGCCTTTTCGAACTATCTAGCATGCTAGGAGAACGAACAGAAATCAAAGTGTAACGTCACTTTTTAATGAAAAAGATTGTTTAAATTTAGTCCCATTTTAGATGAAGGCCGAGTTATCCACATTAATGATAATCGCAGGATTCAGTCTAAACGTAGTGCAATGAAAGGGCCTCATCCTGGGAAGATCGCCTAATTGATCACCTAGACCAGGGAAGTAGTAAACCTTACCTTTATTTATTAAATACGCCAAACAGCATAACGTTAATGTAAATGTAGTATTATTGAACTAGAAAATATCGATAAGAGTAGCTGTTCCATCCTTTAATAAAAAAATGATATCAATATTAGTTGCCGAAGCACAAAACACAAAAATATTCCAAACATATACAACGTAAATACACAATTGGCGGTAATATGTTCAAAAAGTTAGAGCTATACGCATGTAATACTACTCCTATTATTACACACTGACGTAAATACACGTAGTTTCAGTGCACTAGACTAACGAAAGCCAAGGCAGGTGTCGTTCCCGACTGGAACAATGCTTTATTAGAGGTTCAGCAACTGAAAACAACCACAGATAAGGTAAACCCAGAGTTCTATGAACTTCGGAGCTCAAGCGACGGGCAGCAAAGATTTTGAGTTTAATGACTACTGATTATAATAAGGCGCCGCCACGAGAATGTAGTCGACATGAAACCAATGGGGGCAATAGCTAGTGCGTTGCTTGTAATGATGAATCGAATTCTGAAGTTCTACGATCTACCAATGGAACGTGAACAGAACTTCAAGTAACATTGCACTTAAAGAAGTTTGTATCTATCCGACAACAAATCCGACATTGTGAACCTGCAGAAGAACACTAAAAGCTTCATGAAAAGATTTAGTAATTTATGAATGGATACGTTTAATTGCCAAATTACAGTGGAGAAACGATTTTAGATATATTATAGGTCACGAAAATTATGTCAATTTTAAATTCATATACCTAAGGGAAGATAAGTAGATAATGTCAGAAACTAACTTAGAATTAATAGAGAATAGCTATGGAGATTCGACATGATAATCGTAATTGAGAAAGCACCATGGAAAAATCGCCATTCAAGTTTATAAATATAAAATATATATGACGATGTGCCATGCAAGAATTCAAAATTCCAAATAAGCTGATGCGACTGGTAAAAATGACACTGGAAAACGCCACAAACAGAATAAAAATAAATGGGAGGATATCCGAAGAATTGACAATCAGCAACGGATGAAGACAAGGTGACCCACTATCCTCAGTTCTGTTCAACTTTGTTTTGGAGAAAGTGATAAGGATGAGCGAAATTAATACACAAGGTACCATTTACAATAAGGAACATCAACGCTTAGCATTCGCTGATGATCTAACAATGGTGGCAAGATCGAGAAAATCCATGCAAGAAGTTTTTATAAAACCCGAGAAATGTGCAAGAATAATGGCACCAACCAGGAAATACTAGAACAGCTGGAAAATGTGGACATTATAGGAATAGTTAAATCCCAAACACTCAGATGGCTAGGCCATCTCATAAGAATGGATAAAACTAAAATCCCTCTAAAAATCCTGGAAAGTAACTTTGTGAACGTCAGAAGAAGAGGCAGACCAAAGACTAGATGGTATGACCAAGTACAGGAGGTGAACAGAATTGCCTGAGAGCCTGCTTCAGGATTCCGTTACTTTGCGCTGATTCTATCCGTCAAGCACGTAAACAAGACTGTGTTTACGTTTTAAACCAATGTAGTCAATGGTACTTGAACGGACGACAGTAGAAACACTAACCCCTGGAGCACAGCCTCATGCCCCATAAATATTATGGCTTAGAAGGGGTAGTGAATGAATCAAACATTAAATGCAGATTGGTTTTTATTATAAAAATAAACTGGTATTTATACAAAACTAAAATGCTTAACGAAGTAACAATATCAAAGTTCATAGTAGTGTAATAGAACGCGTTTAAAGGTCCGCAAAGACCGCAACTCAGCATGATAAGCTTTTATATTTCCGCATGGGTTTGCAGGCTGAGCGTTGAACTTGGCTTTCTAGGCCGCCGAGTTGCATTTTCACTTAATGTTGGCGAAACAATATTCGTTTAAGATTTCGTAAATGGGAACTGAATTTTGCCTGTTTTAATTCAAGATTAAAACAGATATAAATTACGTATAAACTTACGAAATTATGAAGTAAAACTGGAGGTTTAAAACTGTTTGTTTATGAAATCAGAATTACATTTAGAACTTCTGACTGGCTTCGTAAATTTTGTTATTAAAATTTATGTGTGTTTAAACCAAGTTTAAACAGGAGGATTTAAAGAAAATAGGGACAACAAACTGGAAGACCATGGCACTGGATACAAAAGAGTGGAAAAATACAGTTCAATTAGCCACAGGCCTTAATGGCCTATAGAGCATAGAAAACTTAAAAATTATGCAAACATACTACTTTTCGGTAAATAATAAAAAATCTAAAGAAGTAATTAACATTTTATATTATATTCACCAATTACAATTCTTTAAAGTGTTCACATAAAAAAAATTAACTTTAGCATTATGTCTTTGTATGTGAAATTTTAAAAAATATTTAAAAAATTAAAAAATTAATTTTTAGCTAAAGCTAAAAAAATTAGGGGTTTTCTGACCTTGAGATTGTTTAGTTAGCTAAAAATAAAACACTCTAAAAAAATCTCATTGAAATATTACTTAATTTCCGAAAAATAGCACTTTTTCGATTTTGACAATTTCGAAAAACTCCATTTTCTAGACAAGTAAAAATCACTCGGTATATATGATAGGGGCTAAATAGGTTTTAGGACAAGCACAAATTATTAACGTGAAAAGTTTTTTTGGAAAATCAAAAATAAAAAATTTTCCCATATTATGCCGACTTTTTGGCGGACACTGTATATATGATTATGTGATTTACAAAGCTCTTCTTCATTAGAGAACATGATTTTGACTAGAAATGTATTTCTATCGTACAGTCACGTAGGCAATATCTACAAATTGTTAAAATATTAAATATGAGATACTTATTATCTCAGAACGCAACAGAACTATCACAGGTAAATATAAAAAATAAATAGAGAATGTAGCTTTTCAACATTTTCGAAGGGTTAGCAGATATTTGTCTTCCTGATTGTATTCTACGATTGTTTTTGTCTCTTCCTCTTCTTTTGGCTCTTGTTTTGTAACGACAGCTAGCATTAGAGATATTTTTAATAGGAAACAAATTCTGCTTATTGTATGTACTCTACATAGAACCGAGTGCGTTTAATATTGACATTAATAATTCTTCGGTGGTTTACAATCACTCAAAGTGCCGCTGAATGACTACTGTTCATTAAACATTGGTTTCGTAAACTCTACTATATAGTCGACCATTGCCGAAATGTAGTTGCAATAGGTGCAAGTTGCTCTACAATTATCTAATGAATTTTCTCTCCGATTTTAAATTTATATACAGCTGGAACAGCGTCCATAATAGATACATAGGAAGTCAACTTAATGCTTTAAATGTTGTTTAATTACTTTACTTTCCAAATTAAATCAACGCATCCTGTAAATATCATATCAGAAACATTATCTTTGCATTTTAAAGAATCAAATTAGCTTATAGCTGAACCAGCAAGTTTGATAACATTTGTACAAAAAACCTCGTCATAGAAATTGTCTATATTTGACCTATATTTGCTTGTGAGTCCATCTAAATCTATAGCCATTTCTGACTGCTGTTGAGAATAATACCTAGAAGCCACTTTTTCTCGTAACTAAAATAAGGAAATGGTAAAAACTTAAAATAGTAAAGCTTTGAGAGATGCCCCAACTATTTCACTAGCCTTGTGTAAATGTCGGGAGAAATGGGTTTTTCAGAGACGTATACTTGTTTTCTTAGTAAACTGCAGGTTGATGTTATATCAAGTTATACCGTAAACGTAATGTCCTGACACTGTGTTCTCTTCAGCTTATTACTTATCTCCCACAGTACAAGAAAATTAATTTTGGACATTCGCGATTCTTGCTTCTGCCTTAGAAAACTGTATTAACTAATTCGCCATGGTGACATTATCAATTTTTGAATTATATCGAGGTTTAATGTAAAACCAGAATCGGTAAAGCATTCGTGAATATTTCGATAAAAATAGTCTTGCTTTACTTGCATTTTATCAAAAGTATCTTTATAAATAGATAATACGAAGGAAAGAAATCCGAGTATGTAAGATTTTGAAGCCCAATTAAACCGCTGTTGATGTCACTCCAATGCATAATTATATCCGACAGTGTATTATGGTGCTGTAGGAGAACTCTTTTTCGCAGTCATACATGCCCTTAATGGTAAGACCAATGTGAAGAAAGTCGAAACATTGTAAGAATTTGCATTGGGACGACAAATGTTTAAGCACTCCTATTCAAGGCATCATCTAGTTGAAAGCTTATTCATATGCAAACTGTCTGTCCAAATTGAGATTGTAGTTTACCTAACTTAGTACAGCGCTTTGGATAACATGAAGTTGGACGGCATCTTGTAATGGAGCATACTATATGAATGATACATCTAATTTAATAATATCCAGATTTCCAATGGGTATCATGTGATGTAACAGTTGTATGTTAACTGGTGGGGTAGTAAGGGCAACCACAAGGTTGTTTTTAGTAACAAAATAACTTCAGAATCTACGAGAAATAATCACGTTAAGGGTTAAATTGCTATTAATTGTGAAGAATAATAATTGATGATTTGATACGTAATAGCAATATAGTATTCTTTACGATCAAATTTGACTATGTCACAAGTATTATTCAAATATAGAATTCAAGATCTTTTGAGTCCATTTAAAGTGGTATATTACTACGAAACCAGTAAAACCAGTGCAAGTGAGTGTGTGGTATGCTGTTGAACTGTTTATCCACATTTTAGAGGTGTCAAAGAGCTACAACGAGTTTTTATTTGGTAGGGAACAACCCAGGGAGGTGTTTGCTGACTAACATTTATCCAGTTAGAAGCTGGGATAACACAATCGGGTACAAGATATACAATCAGAAGGTTAGTACCCATTTCTTATAAAATATTAAAAAGTTATATAGCAAGTTTGGTGCGGAAAATCTCTAAAATAATTGTAACTATATATTTAGAAATTAATTTAGAATAATTAATTTGTTAAATTTGATAGTGATTCGAGTACTCGACGGTTTTCGATCATTCTAATTTGAAATTTACATTTTTGGATTAGGTTATTTTTTAGAATCGTCATTTAAATGAAGTTTGGAAATTAAACATTTGATGAAACTATTTTTGAAGATATCTATTTAATTTGTAATGTCAGATAAAACTTCGATGAGATACTAACAAACTGAAGCATGTATTTAATTTTGTGAAGTACCTGAACGTGTATTTGATTAACAAAGTCAAATATTTATTATATTTTAAAAGTAATTCAGTCTTTAACTACAATAGAAAGTTGTTAGTTGAAAATGTACTCATTCAGCTGGAAGACAGGAATCCCATTGCTTGAACTGACTAGCCGAGGTTTTAAAAAAATATAATCACATGGCATAATTCTAAATGTCAAATTGATTTATGAGATATGTCAATTTCTATTTATTTTATCAAGAAGTAAGGTAAGTACATAAGAAGCTATACCTGTGCTTCTTGCACTTGAGTTAAACTAACAATTCTATGTTCCTGGTTCAAAACAAATTAACTAGTAGTAACTAGTTAATATATTTTATATGTGTGTGTCCAAGGTGGTCTATATTATTCCAGGGGATGACACTGGCTCTGGATCTGGTTTTCTGGTAAGCAATTCCAGTACACACTAAGTTTTAAAAACTTTCAAATGGATTTGACGTTAATAAACTATTTTGACAAGACAGTTCACATCAGTTTTAAAAATGCCTTGTGTACCAAGCTGTAAATCAAATTAACTACGCTTCATCCATTGCTCCATATATTAGCGCGTTGAAACTTACATCGAATTAAACAGTGGCACAAAATTAGTAACACGTTTTGAATTGAGAGGACTGGCGGATTAGAAAGATTAGTGTTGTTTGTGGAAAGTAGTCTAAAAATAGCCGATATAAAGGTTGATAAGATGAAGAGATTTCTTTCTACTGCAAGATCACTAGCCTTTAGACCAGTTATTTTGAAGAAATTACTGTTTTAGATGAAGTGAAAATTAGTAGGGATTTACTTGCAAGGGTGAATTAGGTACAATGGCGGACAATAAATTTAGGCCGGCCTGTCGTTCGCTTGGCACTGTTTATGTTGGTGGCACTGTAAGTATATGTCAAATTCGAGGTTAGCAGGTTAGGTTTTGCGTCAGTTTTGACACAGACTGACGCAATTGTTCTCTTGTAGATTATCATTATCTGGTATTAATTCCTGTCGAGATGATTCTTCGTACATTAGTTTCAGAAACACCTTCCGTTCTGTGTTCTGTCAGCTGCCGGAGGAGCAAGTGCACCTCAACCTGGAGCTCGGTGGGTCTCTGCATACGCTGCAGGGCCATCAGCGCTGATCTGCTGTCCGTCAGTATCAAGATCGCCGGGAAAGCGCCGACGTTGTCCCGAATGAACTCCATCGCGGCCCGTAGCGCAACCAGTTCGCACTGGAAGACTGAGCTCCAATCCGCAAGCTTGACCTTCCCGTTCTGGATTCCCTCCTCCTCGCGGATGATCACGAACGCTGCTCCCGCTGCTCCGTTCTCCTCCCTGGATCCGTCCGTATAACACCTCACGGCATGCGCGTCGTCCGTCGTGAGCGAGAAGATCGGCGCAAACGTCTCGGCGAGGTACGCGACTTCGGCCATGTTCACGGTTCTTTTCACTTCTCGACCCTCGATATTCAGCAGGCCAAGATGGAGCGGGTCTCTGTGAACCATTGTTGCCCCCCTCTGGGAGAGTTCTTGGAAAGACAAATCAATGGGCGGGATGTCGCTTAAAATCAGGGCCGCCTCCGTCGACACCGTCGCATACGCCGCAGCAGCTCTTACCACGAGGGTCCTCTGGGCTTTTAGCAGCTGCTTACGCTGCTTGACTCTGCAGCCCTCAGCCCAGGTCGGTGCCGCGTACAGTATCGCCGGCTGCACAGCTCCCTCGAACACTCTGGCTAGCGAGTCCCCCCTAAAACCCCACGTCAGTCTTGCGGCTACTCCGATTTTGTGCCCGATCTCCTTCCCCTTGTCGCTGGCGGCCTTGATGTGGGGCTGCCACAAGAGTCGGGGGTCCATTACAACCCCGAGGTAGCGGATAGTGTCCCGGCAATAGATCCGCTCTCCGTCGAGTACAAAGGTTGGGCGTTGCTGACGTGGGGTCTTCCCAAAGAATAGCGCGTCCGTCTTTGCCACGTTGAAGGTGAGCTTGTTGCTTCTCGCCCAGCTGTGCAGGATTTCAAGTACCAGATTGAGGCGGCTTTTGAGCGTCTTAAGCTGCCCAGCGCTGGCCACCAACATGGCATCGTCCGCGTACGCGTAAAGTGAACAGCCCTCAGGGAGACGTTCGCGAAAGACACTCTCATATAGAAGGTTCCAGAACACTGGTCCGGAACACGACCCTTGCGGGCATCCCCGCGCGACCTCTTGAGTCACATCGTCGTCCGGCAGGCCCACCCTCGCGACCCGGCCGGAGAAATATCCCCTCACGAGCCGCATCCAATTCCGGGGAAATTCGCGCCTCTCCAGTTCCCAAACGATTCTGGGCCACCACCGTTATCAAACGCACCCGTGATGTCCAAGGAAACAGTCCCACAGTAGTCCCCGCGCGCGCGATGTGATTTAACCGCACTCACCACTGCTTCCAGCGCGTCCGTTGTAGATCGACCCGCCACGAAACCGAACTGGTTGCGACTGAACCCGCCGGTCCGGATGACCGCGTGTTCTACCCGCGTCGCAACTATACGGTCCAGAACCTTTCCTAATATCGGCAGCAGGCTTATAGGCCGATAGCTGCGTGGGTTTGTGGGGTCGCTGGAAACGGGCTTGGGGATGAGTATAACGCTCTGGACCTTCCAGCACTCGGGAAATGTTCCTTGTTTCAGGCACTTATTATACATGTCCACGAACACTGACGGTTGCACCTCAAACGCGCACAACGCCGCATCCGCGGTGATGCCATCGAGCCCGGGCGCCTTTCTCGGGGACATCCTGGTGAGTGCCCTCCTAACCTCGTGTTCCCGGATGGGGTGGTCGTCCTCTCCGCTCTCCGCAATGTCCCATGACCTTCTTATAGCGTCCTGGATATGGTCGTCCTCTTCCGGATTGTCCGCGGGGAAGAACTCCTCCAGCAGGTACTCAGTTGTTTCACGCGTCCCGATAGTGCGCGTCCCGTCTCTTCTTCGGACCTTGGTGCTGGCCGGCTTGTTCTTACGTCCCCGGGGTACCCGCTAGGCTATGCCCCATGGGTCTGACTCTGAGCTCCTGGAGCAGAATTCTTTCCACTTCTCGCTGCGGGTCCGTACGATCAAGTCCTTATACTCCCGATTTGCTATCCGTAGATCATGTCCGCGGGCTTCCCTTTCGGGGGAGTTCGACCTCTGGAAACGTCGCCTGAGTCTGCGTGTTTTCGACCTGGAGGCTGTTAGTTCAGGTGTCCACCACGGTACGCTTTTAGCGAACTGTTTCCGCCTGGGCATGGAAATATCACAAGCTTGTACCACTGCGGCATTCAAACGTTGTGCCGCTTCGTTGACCGCCACTGGTGTCGATGTTTCAGTTGCGGCAGCCTTCACTGCCTCGACTTCTCTGAAGTATGCGTCCTTGAACCGGTTCCAGTCGGCCTTCTTGTTACAGAAAAGCCGCTGGTCCGGTCGCGGGGCCTGTTCTTGTTGCACCAACCTCCAGGTTAACATCCTGGGCTCTGAAAGAGTTTCCTCATCTGACACACGCCAGTCCACAATCCTACGGGCCATGCGGAGGTCCGTCGCTGTAAAGTCGATGTGACTGGAGCCTCTGTGCCCGACGAACGTCGGCGGGCCGTTGGTATTGGCCACCGTTAAGGCTCTTCGCTCCAGAAGTTCGACCACTGCTC
>CALNHX010013551.1:0-15481 GCA_940337035.1 Agriotes lineatus
CGGTGTACCTGTTCAATGGTGGCATGATGTTTTCGGAAACCGAACTGATGATTAGGAATGAGATCGTGTTCTGTGATGAAAGGTAGTAATTTCCTTAACAGCAATTTTTCGAAGACTTTCGACAGGAGTGGAAGTAGACTAATTGGTCTGTACGAAGTCAAATCAGTAGGTGGTTTACCAGGTTTAGGTATTAGTATAATTTCAGCAACTTTCCACTGTTCTGGGAAATGCCTTAATCTCAGTATCGCATTGAATAGGTACGTGATGAATACAAACGCTTTACTAGGTAATTCTCTCAAGACTGTTGCTGTAATAAGGTCGTATCCGGGTGATTTCCTTGAGTTTAGTTCAGACATGAGCATAGTCCGGACTTGCGTAACTTTGAACTTTGAGATTGGTGGGCATAGTTGAAACGGTGCTTCTAAGTAGCGTTGAATTTCGTGTTCTTCATCCGGTGTAATTTTAGAATTATGTGGTGTGAAGACTGTTCTCAAATGGTTGGCAAATGCAAGAGCCTTTTCTTCATTACTTCTAGCCCAATTATTATTTGGAAGACGCAATGGCGATTCATGTATCTGCGGCTGTTTCAATCTTTTTGTCGCCTTCCAGAGAGAATATTCTGAGGCTTCCGTTGGAGACAGTTGTTGAAGGTAGTTTTGCACAGACTTATTTTTAATTTCTGATAGTAGGTGTTTTAGGTCATGCGTTTTACGGTTAAGCCTTCTTTTATCATCGGGGTGCCTATTAGTTTGCCATATTCTTCTCAGTCTACGTTTTTCGGCTATCTTTTTCTTTACGACAATGGGACAATCTATGGAAGCGATGGTCTGAGTGAGTAACGGAGTTGCTTTCCATGCAGCTTGCTGGATGGTTTGATTAAATTGTTCTACTGCAGTAAATAAATCTTCGTTAGTTTTTAAGGGTACTTCAAGCGCTAGCATTTCGTCAACTATTTGTCGGAAAAGATTCCAATCCGTAAGTTTGTTGCAGAGGCTGGGAGGCTTTGAGTTGAGTATTACACGAGTTCCCATGGTTAGTATAATGGGTGAATGCTCACCCGTGAGGTCGAGGCAAGATGCAGCATTGAAATGATTTGGATTTAATCCTTTTACGATGCAAAAATCGAGTAAGTCGGGAATATTTGCAGGGTTCGTTGGCCAATGTGTAGGTTCACCCGTGGAGATATAATGCAGGCCATGTTTAGTGAGCGTTCTAAGTAATTCTCTTCCTTTGGTTGTGGTTGTCCGTGATCCCCACTGGATATGTTTCGCATTATAATCTCCACCAGAGATGAACCTGTTACCTAAGGTTTGGAAGTAATGTTCGTATTGCTCGAGCTTATTATTGTGACGTGGAGGGCAGTATACTGCTGAGAGTAGCAGCGGTCCTTTCCAGTCTTCTATAGCCACAGTGGTTGCTTGTAGGTGTGCTGGGTTGTATTTAGGTAACTCATGATGTTTAACAGAGTTTCTGATAATAATAGCAGTTCCAGCATGGGCCGTGCCGTCTGGGTGTTGTGTGGCATATATTGTATAATTTGGAATTTTTACGTAAGTACGATCCGTGTAATGATATTCAGCTATTAACATAATATCTATGCAGTGATTTGATATGAATGAGATAATCTCGTCTCTGTGATATGTTAAACCGTTAGCGTTCCAGATAGCTATTTTAAGGTGTAGATCCATTACTCATTTTTGAAACGACTGTGGTTAGAAGAGTTAACATATTACCCATTTGTTCCATTAGGGTTTTTAACATTTGTTTAAGTTCATGTAGCTCGCTTGTTTCATTGGTAGGTAAGGACTGACGTCGTTGTGCTGCATCATATTGGGGTTGTTGATGGTTAGTGCTAGATACTTGAGCGTAGCTGATATTTGGTTGAACTAACTGTGTAGAAAACCGATGAGGTGGAGTAAGTTGCCATTCGACTTTCGAGGTGTAAAGTTGTGTTACAAGTGCAGCTAGATAGTGCTTAAAGATATCGCGTGACCTGCGGGTCAAGTGCCGGTTTTTATCGGTTGTGATTACTTATCCCCTCAGTAAGTAACGCAAACAAACATTATGGCTTCTTATAACAATCAAATTTTACCTGCACAAAATACCCAACAACTCATACCGATGCAGATAGATCAAAACCAACAAATGCAATTTATTCCAAATTATCAATATCTGCCAGTCAATAATTTACAATCTAACTTTACAATAAACGACATATTGCAATCTCAGCCGTCTAGCACGGCTCACCACAATTCACCTGTTTACCAGCAAATGCCAACAAACTACCAATCATCACAAGAAACTGATTGGCAAACAGTTGAAAACAGAAAACGTAGCCGTAAAGAACTCAGCGACACCACGCATAAGCAGTCTACATCAACAAACCAATCAGAATATTGGCTGAATCCTACAAACCGCTTCCAGCCCCTTGCTGAAAAACAAGCAGATTCAAGCCCAGAACATGATGTAAACCCAGCAACCAAAAATCCTAAACCTCCGCCAATATTTCTATCAGGTGTTAAAGTAATCGAACCGCTTGTGAAATTACTGGAATCAATTGCGGAATCTGAGTACACTCTAAAAATATTAAATAAGGATGAAGTTAAAATTTTACCAAATACGTCTGAAAAATATACTGCTATAATTAAGGCGCTATCCGAAAGAAAGACCGAATTTCACACGTATCAGCCAAAACAGGAAAGGAAATTCAGAGTAGTCCTTAGGAATATTCATCCATCTACTAATTTAGAAGAGTTAAAAAACGAGATAAAATCACTTGGCCATGAGGTTACCAACATTGCCAACATAAAACAGCGAGGTACAAAAATAGCTTTACCGCTCTTCTTCGTGGAGGTAAAAACAGCCGAAAATAACAAAGAAATCTTCAACATAAGTAAATTAAGCCATTCTATTGTTAAATTCGAACCACCTAACGCAAAGCGCGAGATCCCTCAATGCGCTAAATGTCAAAAACACGGGCATACCAAAAACTTCTGTAGTAGGAGCCCACGGTGCGTTAAATGTGCTGGAACACACCTCACCGCCCAATGTCAACGTAAGGAAAAAAGTCCTGACGTCAAATGTGTGAATTGTAGCGGCAACCATCCAGCAAATTACAAAGGATGTTTAGTTTATAAGGAACTACAACAAAAAATGTATCCACCATTAAGATTAAGACGTGCAATATCAAGTAGCCATGATCACAAAAACAATGGGTAATGATTGTAATCTAGTAAACAACAACAAGAAATCAATTAATGACGTTGGTGACATCAGTTTTTTGTCTTTTGCGCTTACGAAAATGCTGCGACGTAACAAACCTTTCAGCATTGGAGAACTCGTTATGTAGCGGCATTTTTTCAAACATAAAAGAACACATTCTTATGTCACTAATGTCATTAACTGATTTATCATTGTTTTTTTTACTACATGACCATTGTTTTTGTGATCATGGCTACTTGATAATTGCACGTCTTAATGACAATCAAAAACCTTTGATGGGGATGTTAAGGTAAAAGGTTGCTTTTAGGCTTAAGAACTAAGAGTACATTATTTTTGTGCTTTTTAATTCTCTTTCAAATAATAACATAAAATTTCAAAAAAAATTTACAAATAACGAAGTTGGAGTTAAAAAAAGTTTTCAAAAATAGGTAAAGTGCCTCTTACAGTCAAGTTTAATTTATAAAAAAAAAATAATTAGTGCAGTATGTATACCAAAATTGAAATCGATATCTCTACATTTGTGAAAATTAACAAAAAATAAAAAATAAAAAATTGAACTTCAAGGCTCTATAACTCCTTACTGAACGGACTTTGTACTAAGGTATATTAGATTTAATCGATTTAGTATAACGTAAAAAATCTATGACTAATCGGTGTCCCATTCTTTTTGGGACACCCTGTATATATAATTCTTCTGTACATGACTGAACTTCTAAACGGTTGGACCGATTTTGATGAAATTTTGTGTGTGTTTGAGTGCGTCCCTGGATGGTTTAGATTCACAATTGAACCCGGTAGTTGGCGCTGCAATCGGGTTCTAGGATTTTTTTAAACAAATTTTTGACGAATTTCTCTTTTTTAATTTTTTAAAGATTTCTCGCATATCAGAACATATACTCCCAAAATTTCACCCCCCCCCCCACCGCCCAATATTTAAAATAAAAAAAATCTAAAATTCGAATATCGAAAAAACGTTTGCTGGGCCCGCTAATAGCAGGCAAAGCAACGTTCTGGCAGGACAACGTCTGTCGGGACCGCTACCCCTTAGGGGGTGAAATGGGGTAAATACGCCTAAAAATCAATATGGGTGTCGTTATTGAGATTTTTTGGGACGTTGATTGCGAAAATGGCATTTATTTTTAAGACCAAAACGATGAACATGACAAAATTAAAAGAGAAAAATTATTTTTGGGCACAACAACGTTTGCCGGGCCAGCTAGTATAATATACAATTACAGTCTAATTGCGGTTCTTTCCTTTTTACTTCACTCGTCTGAAAGACGAAGGAAGTATTGTAATCACGAAAAATCACCTTCCGAGATTTCTTTAGATCTCCACGTTTCAGGGTCCCTAGATGACGAAAAACAGATTTTCTCAATTCTGTCTGTCTATCTGTCTCTTGACAGTATAGCTCAAAGCTATTTGTCGGAGAAAGACGATATTTTGCATACACAATTGTGTTTAACAAAGGAACAATCAATGTACGATAGCGGTAGGTCGTTAGAATCATTATAAATACAACGTATATATTCGATTTTTAAATTGTTTAAATACAATTACGGCCACATGTAAGCTCCCCTTGCTTTTGCTATGGCCCTAGTTGCCTGCCGCAATCTGTATATACCTGGAATGAAACCGGTACAATTTCAGACAAATATATACACGGTGAGCACCTTAAAAAACTACAATTTTGTTTAGTTTTGCGTTAATTTTGAAATAATAGAAGGAAGTAATAATTTTCACATAGGTCAGGCTTACACTTGCCGAAAATAGGACTCAACAGATACAGGATAACGTCACAAAAGCGTTGAAACGTTTCTACAATAAGACCGTTCTGTTCAAGAGAGGCGCGCGCCGCACTAGTTCCAATGTTTCAATGGCGCAAACGAAAACTCGATGTGGTTACGATTTGCTTTGCAAATGCGGCGGAGTTCAAATCCCCCCAGCGGGCTAGATTTATACGGAACTTTCCTCACCAGTGAAAGTTTTAAAACTGAAAATTTTAAAGGTAATAAAGAATTGACTTTTTACGGTGTCCTGCCTGTAGGTGTATAGTTAGGGTCCATTTTTCGTCAAGGGTAAAAGCCTGAGCTGTACAAAATATTACATTCATTTAAGTAATAATTTTTGAGTTAAAGCAAAAACCGACGAAATGAATTTTTTTAAAGTGCTCACGCTGTATTGTATATATTTTATCGAAATTATCTCGGCTTCATGCAACATATCGTTTTCCTCCAACACCTAGTTTTTGGATTATACCGGCAACAGGCCGACAGACAGACTTGTCTTCCCTTGTCTTTTAGACAGGGAAGTAAAATACGAGCAGTTTCGCAATTAATGATGTTTTATCGATTTGTCTAATAAATGGTAACAAACGTGTTACTAAACGATCAAATAACGTCTTTTGAAGTAGAGTAGGTAAAAAATACCAGTATTTAGTTATTGCAGTATTTGGAGGTTATGTTAAATAAACCGGTATCGCTGATTCTCATTTCTAGGCTGTGTGTCATTCTAGCTTGTCTGCAAAATTTTCCAAGGTAATGTGTTAGCGTACACCCTCATTAAACCCACTGGCTAATTTTGGCCAATGAGTGCGAACTTTACTTTAAAACATACATTTTATAAAATGCCTACAGCTTATTAGGGATTATACAATGCCTAGTCATTATATAAATGCCTGAATTATACAAGTTACCTATAACATATACAAGAGAAAAAAAGAAAAAGTTCAAGGGAGCACGTAGTTCTACATATAGCAACGCCTAAAATGGTAAAAGGATAAGAAAGTTAGATCTTTGTCATATTTGCCTTTTGGTAGAATACTTTTGGTTTATAGAACGCCCAAGGGTTATTAAAATTCTACATAAATTTGATTAACTGATATTTTAGAAGCGGTAACTACAGTTAATATTATTTTATAAATCAAGTTGCAGTAGATATATCTTCAAAATGTAAAATTATCTCAAATAGACCCTGTAACATACATTTAATGTGAATAAATATCTTGAAAGCAATAGTTTGTTGGCGACTGTTTGAGTTAAGATATTTCTGATACATTTGGTTAGCCGTTTTCAAACAGAAAGTATAGTTGTGTAATCTAACCATATTTAAAGTTCTACAAATACATTGTGTCAACATTATTTTAAAATTTTAGGTATTGCGACTTTGCATATGCATAGACAATAGTATATTACATACCGAGGTGGAAAGTGTTTCATTTCTGTCGAGAGATTAAGTAGTTAACTCAGACGCGTAGCGTCGAGGTCAACTTTATCTCAAGACACGAATGAAACTTTTCACCGTGGTATGTATACTATTTTATTCGCAACTACTTTATTCTAAACAATAATTGCAAAAATTATTATATTATGATACGACAGGTTGTGACGCGCATGAATGGATGAACAAAATTTCCAGTGTCCCTACCTACACAGCGGTCGGAATTGATTCATTTCCAACCGCTGCGACGCCAATCACTTTTCCGACCGGTTGGAAAGTTACAAGTTGGGAATAGCTCATTTTCCAACTTTTTAAAAGTCAGTAATGATCTTATTGTATGAGCCCACTAGATGCAAAACTCGGTACTTGCAAAAAATTAAAAAAATTAGATATTGGTATCAATGGCTGCGTTGTTTTAAGGAGCATAGCATGATGAAATATTAAAGATGCGTAACTCGGTATTTTACATTGTATAGGCATGTAAACATCGATGTCAGATGCAAAACTCAGTGAAAATGTGAGCATGTTAGATGAAAAACTGTGTGTTTTTATTTTGACCAATCACAACTCTAAATTCACGTCACATGACCCTGTCCACTTGTTGATATCTTGATATGACAGGCGTTTATCGATGCTTTGTTAAAGCTTCATTACTGAATTTATTAGAGAAGGGACCTAAAATTAGAATTCCACAAAATTATTGATTGTACTAAAGAAGCTTACAGACAAAGAAATTCAGGAAGAAGATACTGAAACTGACAACCAAAATTTCAGCGAAAATTAAGTGAAACTAAAATTATTTGTGTACTTTTATTCTTATGTTACATTTGATTTTGTTTTAAAGCAAAAAATAAAAATAGTTCTATAAAAATTATAATTTTAGGTACAGTCGGCGCCTTAGAAATCGGGACACATAATATGTTGTGCTGTAATATTTGATTTAGTATTATTTTTTTGTATTATTGGAATTTTACTATCAACCAAAAGACGCAACATTTGAAAATTACATAACAGTTAAAACAACTGCAAAATTCCAGTTTATACACTTAAAAATACATGCAAAATGTATCATAGTATTGTCCCGATTTCGATTTCTAAAGTACCGACTGTACCGTATTAATTAAACAATCTGTACATAGTCAATTATGAATTGGTAAAGGTAAAACTTTAATTAACTTTCAAAATTTGGCCATTATTCAGATGCAAAACTAAGTGAAACTATAAGTCAGATGCAAAACTATTTAAGTTCATTTTTAAAACACAGTTTACATTAAAACTAGGACATTTTCAAGCAAAATCAGATAATACGATCTCCGTTGGTGGTAGTGCCATCTAGTGGGCCACCTTTGCTGGTCGAGTAATGTAGTACACACAACCTAACAGTTTGTTGCCTCTAGCACAAATTCGCTAACAGTGTAAACGCAGAGTTTTGCATCTAGTGGGCTCATATATATGGTTGCGAATAAAAACATTTATTGTGTAACTAGTAGAAAAATAGTAATTTATTATACAAGACGATAAAGTTAAATTTTATCCACGAGTGAATCGTTTAACGTCGAGACGAAGTCGAGACGAAGTCGAGACGTTAATGATTCAAGAGTGGATAGAAATAACTTTATCGTCGTGTATAATACAATATTTTTTTCTATAGCAAGAACTTTAACAATTTCAAAAGAAAATAATGACAGTCAATCACATTTCAAAATGTCAGTAGCTAGATTGGGTTGCTACGATAATACGAAGCTGTCATATTTAATTTAAACAAAAGTTAGAAAATTAAATTACTTTATCTATCCTTGATGTTAAAGTGCTACTTTATCTACCCTTGCTGTTAAAGTAAAACTTGACCTTTTGTTTTGAGTTGATAAAAGCTCACTTTAACATGTGCTATAGAAAAAATATATATTTCGGTTCACTTTTTCTCCGCGTTACAATACTATAAATATTCCTTCTGCGATCCAAATAAAAGTAAAAAATTAATATCTTTATTTTTACGTTACGTTCCTTGATGCTTTTAAATAGACAACTACGGTTTTCCACATTTTCAAATTTGATGTTCAGTTACTGCTATTTTGTAAGTTCTTATTCAGAAATACTATGTTCTCTTAAAATTTATGTTATTGTAAATAACCAAGGATAAATTATCGTCGCTAATTTGTTCTAACTTTAAGTATATTAGTAAAATAATTAGTAAAATAATTAGTAAAATTGTAAATTGAGAACATAAGAAAATTACAGAAGATTATTGGGAAAACTTTACGAAAGAATACTCTATATTATGACCCAGAATGAAATAAAGGGTGTGTCAGAATGAATTTCGTTTTTAAAAAGATTATAGCTCGCTTGTTAGTAAAACTTTTAATCAATTCAACTCAGGAATATAGTTAATAACCCTTGGAAATTAAACCTTAAAAATAATATCATCGAAATGTTGCCCTTGGCATCGTATGCTCTCCTCCAAACGGTGTTTTGCATTTATTAGAACTTGTCGGTACAGTGCTTCGGAAATTGCTATAATTTGTTCCCGTATTTGATGCTTAAGTTATTGGCAATTCCCCGGATGATTTTCGTACACCGTACAATGTTTAATCAAATTGGTGGATGGGTTTTGATGAACATATCGTAAATTGTGCTGGTTCCGAAACTTTCTCTGTACTTACATATAAAAATGAGCATTTTCATAAAATGCTCGTATACAAAAAGCACGCTGTTCTCCACTAAAACGCTGAATTTGGACAGAAACTCCAAAAGACGTTAATCGGAACTCCGACGTTAAAAAATTTCTGACACTGACAGTTTCCCCTAAATGTTAGAAGCAAAATCTAAATTCATTCTGAGATACCTTTTATGCAAGATGGATTTAGGAGAAGAAATACCCAGCTGTAGGGACTTAAATATGGAGATAAACAAAAGAGTTATACAATACAAATGACCGGCTGTCTTAGACATACCATCATGAGAGACAAACACAAGACACAAGAAAGCAAAATGCGTATATTTAAAACAACATTGAGACCAGTCCTAACCAAACGAAACTAGGGCAAAGAAAACCAAATAAAAATGAAGAGTGGCTGAGATGAGATTACTATGTATAATGATGGGCCTGGCATTAAAGGATCTAATCTAACCATAAGAGAACAAAGTACAGGATGCTGTGAAATAGATGAAAATGCAAAGAAAATGGTGAACTGTATGGGGATGAAAGAAGTAAAAAATCGATCAACAGGTAGCAGACTGCCTGGACGGCCATCCATAAGATAGGCCCAAAGCTGGGTGCCATCATCGGTCAAGTAAACTAGGATAAGTAAACAGGAAGAATTTCATAGAAGAAGAAGTAAGTATAATGCTGTTTTAGAACAGAAATACTTCAAAACTACACCCAAAAGAGTATGTAGAAAATAACGTTTCTATTTTCTCTAACAAATGCTGTTACACAAGTAGTATTTATTTTACTTCCTTATGATTGTATTCTAATGTAGTTGTCAAACATAGTTTTCGTAAGCATCAAACAGGAATAGTTATTTATGATAAAAGTGTGTTATATTATAAATAAGTCACACGAGGAAAGTTAAGCCTCGGATGTCGTCAGACCGAGTGGGTTCTTTTCTTTTCAACAACTTAATAAATACTAAAATAATACAAATTTTGTAATAACATCTGTGAATTCAAAGTCAAAGTGACGTGGAGTGACTTATAGTAGCTATGAGGTAACTTTTTTTTAACTATTTTATTGAAATGTCAATTTGACAGTTGTAAATTGCGATGTCTTTTTCGACTAAATTTCGAGTTACAAGAGATGACTATCCAAAAAACTACGTGCTGTAATGCAGCATACCGTATGTATGATACATTTAATTTAAATAATTATATCCAAATATCTAATGGGTATCATGTGATATAACAGTTGTATGTTTTAACTAGTGGGGTTGTAAGGGCAACCAGAAGGTTGTTTATAATTAGTAGTAAAAAATAACTTGAATTTATAATTTACGAGAAATAGTCACGTTAAAGGTTAAATTCCCATTAATTGTGAAAAATAATAATTGATGATTTGATACGTAGCAGTAATATAGCATTCTGTATGATCAAATTTGACTTCAAGTCATAAATATTATTTAAATATATAATTCAAGATTATTTGATTCCATTTAACGTGGTATATTACTACGAAGCCAGTAAAACTAGTGAAAGTGAGTGTTGTGGTATGCTGTTTAATTGTCTATACAAGCAATAGAGTTTTCAAAGAGCTACAACGAGCTTTGATTTGGTCGGGAACAACCAAAGGAGGTGTTTTCTGACTAGAATTTTTCCAGTTAGGAGCTGAGGTAGAGAATTCAGGTGCAAGATAAACATTCAGAAGGTTAGTGCCCATTTCTTACAAAATATTAAGAAATTATAAAGCAAGTTTGGTGCGGCAAATTGTTAAGATATTGTAATTATATTTAGAAATTGATTTAGAAGAATTATTTTTCTAAATTCAATAGTGATTCGAGTACTAGACGTTTTTCGACAATTATATTTTGAAATTTATACGTCTTAGAATTAGGTTATTTTTAGAATTTTCATTTAATCAAGTTTGGATAAATTTCACATTTGATTAAAGTATTTTTGACAATATTTTAAAAGTAATTCAGTCTTTAACTATTAGAAAAAGTTGTTAGTTGAAGATTAACCCATTCAGCTGGGAGTTATGAGTCCCATTGCTTGTAAAACCGACTAGTCGAGGATTAAAAAATAATAATCACATGACATAATTTTAAATGTCAAATTCATTTAGGAGTTACGTCAATTCCTATTTATTGCATTAAGAAGTAAGCTGAGTACATAAGTGCACTGTACCTGATCGTATTTATCTTTTAATAATTAATTTAATTTGATATGAAATAGGGCTCAAAAATGAGAGCTATTACATTTTGACTCACAACTTGGAACTTATTATTACTTATATTAATTGAAATAGAAGGAGTTATATTACAATTTCGCACCGCAAGTGGGACTAGATATATTACAGTGTACAACACGTTTTGAAAGTCCCTTTTTCACTGCTTGATCAAACTGCAAATTCATTAAAAAGTATGACTTTCAAAACTAGTTGTACAAATTACTATAGTATTATAATTAACATTTTCTCCTAAAGGTATAGTTTGGTATCAAATATATTAGTAAATATCAAGATTGGATATAAATGTAAAGGATGTAAGTGTGCAGTCCTAATTTTCTATCTTAAACATGTATGTTCTGACCACTATTGTGTAAATTTATATTTTTCATTTGTTCATTTATAATAGCAAACAGACTTCAACCCTTAAAAGGGTCGTTTACTCTATTCGTTCAATAAAAAGGAATATATTATAGCTGATGGTTTTTTGACTTCTTTTAAATATACACTTTCACAACTAATGTGACTGTATCAATTCAAATATGTATGTGAATAATAAAACAAAACCATTTAAAACATACTCAAATAAAATATGTAAACATCTAATTCCAAATGTGTGTCTTAATAATAAAATAATAACAAGGTGTTGCTTATTTCAACAATTAAGATGTAACTGTATAAATTACTTTTATCTTAAATAGTTTAGGCACCATCCCAATAAAATAAATTAAAATCATATAAAATTTCTAAAATTCGATCCAAACTGAACTTTCAAACTTTCCTCAACATTTGTTTTGGCCTTGGCCTTCTTGGCTGTGAAGACATCCGCTCCATATTTTAGAAACCACCTTTTTGACATAAAATCTATTTGACGTCATACGCATACATAACCTCAAATTGAAGACGTTAAACTCCGAAGATGCCAATCTCGACGATCGTAAAAAAGCGGCGTTTTATTGAATATCAGTTGGAAAAAAGTTTTACCGTGGAGTTAATCCTAATAACTTGCGCTAGAATTCTAATTATACGGTAATTGTATCAAATTCGACAGATTTTACTGCCGACATAAATTTGGATATTTTATCACCTCTAAAGACCGCGTGGCACTGGCGAAGTTTGAAGCCGTAAAAAGCTGACATTTTATTTACATTCAAATTACACCTGTGTACTAATTGCATTTTTCAAAGGATATTTCTCGTAGAACAGGTAAAACCGTTGCAACACTCTTGGTTTTATGATATTAACGAAATTTAAGGTGCCTGTCTTAGTCCGTCAGCATAGCAATAAAATGGAACCGTGAGAAATAATTAATCGTTTGGTTGAACTACAACGGTAACCAGGATCGGTGTAGAAATAAAGTTGGTAATACTAGTAACAAGAATTCTAATAAATTGCGATTGATTCCAAAGGATGGATGCAGTTTTAAGGCAGTAATTGCTTTCAGTAGACTCTTTTTCGCAACAGTCAAGATTGTTGAGTCAAAAATTAATTGGAGCTATTAACGGAAGCCAAGGAAATTCCAATAACCAAGAAGGTTATTGATGAGCCCATCTTGAAAAACAACAAGCCACGCCCATTTATTACATTCAAGATTAAACCCCGTCGATAAAGCTAATGCGATAGTAATTTGATGCAATCAAAATTACAGCAAGATTTCTGCAACCTGTACGGCAATCTCGAGCTAATAGCCTATTTTACAAATATACCAGTGCAGGAACTATTGATAGAGTAATTTGTATGTAAAATCGCTAAGTATGTTAGGCATGTGATAACCGCGTCTTGATTTTTCGTTTTTCTTGCAGAGCTATTACTGTAATTACTGCAGCCGATGAAATATTGCAAATTAATTGTAATCTCTTGTTATGAGTGCTAGTACAACCAGTTTGTTGCTACAAATTCTATCCCATAAACTGTAATTTTCATATAGTATACACCGATTTTTATGTATATGGAAAGTAATACAGAAAACTCCAGAGAGGACGATTTCGGATAAAAAATAAATGATTATGGGTAGAATGATCAGAAATGGTAAAAGTGTGTGCATAACAGTATAGCTATACACGGTGTCCTGATTTCAAAGTAACTCAAATTACATACGTTTGTTTGTTTGTTTGTTAATGGACAAATAACTCAAATTACATACGTTTGTTTGTTTGTTTGTTAATGGACAAGGTCTCAGAGTACCAGGTACCTTAGACACCGACTGCTTTGGTCATATGGTCAATGTCCTACTTAGAATTTTGCCGAGACTAAGGAGTTCCAACCCTAGCAAGGGATCTTTTACATGCTACACATCGTAGTAACATGGGACCCACGGCTTACATGACTTCCGAATGATTGCATTCTGTAGAGGCTTTCATCTGCATTTTTTAATTTTTGAAAACCTCATTGGGACCGGGAATCGAACTCGCGACCCTTAGATCAGCAGTCAGGGTGCTTACCACTGAGCTACCGACCCCGGCAAATTACATACGTTAAAACCTCATTTTTATATCCTACTGTATAACTGTCTTTACGATTAGTAAGATAAATCAACTATGGTTTAAATCAGGGGTCGGCAACCTTTTTCGGACGGCGGGCCATTTTAAAAATAATTTTTTTTATGCGGGCCGCACATTCAAATGTAACTTAAATAGTGCTTTTATATCATATACGAGTATAAATATTATTAAAAATAAATATAGAAAAAATTTATTTTTTATTGACATGCTATAATAACAATGTTAGAGAACAAAAATTTTACAATTCTTAAAAGGGAAAAAAAAAAGAATATACAATTCCAATTAAATATGTATAAATATGTAAATATAAAATATATAAATATAAAAAATATAAAATATTGTAGTGAAACGTCATACGGCTGTCAACATGAACGCACATATGAACATACAGTAGCAAACTGGCGAAATGAAAGAATTAGTGATAAGCCTATCCGGAATGAATAATCGGAAAGTTTCCGATTGTTCAAAAAGTCGGAAGGTTCCTATTATTTCGGAACTTTTCGGAATTCGATTATTTTACTGTTCGGTGCACAAAATTCGGAACTTTCGGAATTCGATTATTTTACTATTCGGTACACAAAATGAGAAAACGAAATGCCAATTTGAACTGAACGGAATACGGAATGTTGTATTGACTCACTTGACTGCTATATGCTGGTTGGCGAATGTCGACGAGTCGCGCCGTGTGCGCACGTGTATGATACGTGAATGGCACTAATGGCAGTGGTATTTCGTAGATTAATTATTAGATAGTACACCTACAGACTTCAAATTCAAGTATTGTTTTATACTATCTATTATGTACTTTATGTGCTATTAAACTTTAAAATATCACTACCATTTTCCGAAAGTCTATTAACGTAACTACTGTAATAATTTGAAAAAATATTTTATTTCCTCATATCCCACTGTGCGACTCAAACTCATAAATTGTTTTTTAGGATACTGCATTGCTAACTAGCATCTACATAGTTACCAATGCAGTATCCTAAAAAATCTTATACGATACACGACCGGTAGAATTCTTATGGCCTTGCCAAACATACAGGTCTCGCCCTACGGTTCGACCTGTAAAGTGTTGGCGCGGCCATAAAAATGTTGCTACCGGTCTAATAACGTAAATAGCTATTACTGACCGTCCTACAAACCCAAACAATAGATGCCAACGCAGATAAGGGCTTACGGCGCGACGGCGAGTGCTCTCATCGTAAATTTGCACGCACTTCATCTTCCTTCCGCTTGTTGTTATTTCGCTCGTTTTCCCTTGCTTGCATTTACGGAATGTAAAATAATCGGATGATATTCCGATTTTATAAACATTCCGAAATGGAACATTCCGATTATTTAAATCATCCGATTATGCCCATCACTAGAAAGAATGCTACACTTGCTAAGCGAGACGTCGTATTCGCTGGGGAGTGGGGATTAAACTTGCGCAGTAAAATAGGTTTCCCACTATGCTTCTGTTTGTCGCGTATTTTTGTCACCGGCCCCATTTCGGCACGCTTACGCTCTAAGTTTGTTGATTTTTCCTAAAGTTATATTGGTGCTTTGGCGGGCCGCGCAAAAAGTTGCAAAGGGCCGCATGCGGCCCGCGGGCCGCAGGTTGCCGACCCCTGGTTTAAATGATCTAATTTCAATAAGACACCAAACTATACAG
>CALNHX010013552.1:0-15478 GCA_940337035.1 Agriotes lineatus
AGCCCCCTTCATGATCTAAGTATTTTTGCCATCACGAAATCGTTGTGTGAGTTTATAATTTACGAGTACCCCTATCGACGGAGTGTCTTGAATACTTCGCCCCCGTATAACCGCCCAGGCCCGGTTATCCGGGTTAAGACAGGCTTGGTGGCGCCCTCATAATTTTGACGTACCCTATATATATGCCTCAACACGCTTGCCCAGAACGTATCGTGTGACTCACGCCCGACTCCCTGAGCGTTCCAGCCGTGGCCTTTAGCCTGTTTTTAGCAGATCTCAGGGCAAGTGTGCCAGTTTTCCAGGACTGATTCCGTGGTGCGATGCTCACCTTGGGTGGGTGTCGTAAAGTTGTTTTAATACCGTAACAAGCTTGCATTGGATATGCCTATTCAAAACCAAGGAAACCAGAAAATATTCATTCACGCCGCTTTTAAAAAGACAGAAATTTTCCTATATGACCGCCATTAGTCCAGTCTGTAGGAACAAAAGAAAGGCCTTTGCTCAACAAAAGGTGGAGTAGATACGATGTTTATATACGTGGGTGGGCTGAAAAGTGATGCACACATGCTTGCAGAACGCGAACGCAATGGCCTACGGAGACGACCATGGTTGTATTCGGAAGCTACATCCCTCCTCTATGCGTATGCCAAGTTTGAAGGAGTTTCGTTCACCAGTTCGTTTTTTAGTAACGGAAGTATGGAGACGTGTTCTCGTGCTATGTCAACGTGATCTAAAAAGCGCGCGGTTAAAGAATTTTTAACCGCTAAAAACGTGATTGCTACTGAGATTCTTTTCCGTTTAAAGGCCGTTTATGGTGACGATACTGCTGACAGGAGTACTGTGAATCGATGGGTAATAAAACTGCGTGGTTGCGAGTTTGGAAAAACCGTAATTGGTGACGAAAAACGCAGCGGACGTCTGATCACTGCCACAGACGATGAACATTGCAAAACGTGTCGACCATTTGATCCAAAATGACCGGCGGTTTGCGATGCGCTTTTGAGTGATTCGCCGGTCATTTTCATTCAAATTGTCGACGTGTTTGCGTAGTTGTTCGTCTATAGCAGTGATCAGACGTCCACTGCGTTTTTCGTCGTTTATTATGGCTTACCCATCAATTCACAGTAGTCCTGTCAACAGTATCGTCACCATAAACGGCCTTTAAACGGCGATTAATCTCAGTAGGAATCACGTTTTCAGCAGTTAAAAATTCTTTAACTGCGAGCTTTTTAACTCGCGTTGACAAAGCACGAGAACACATCTCCATACTTCCGTTACTAAAAAACGAACTGGGGAACGAAACTCCTTCAAACTTGGCATACGCATAGAGGAGGGATGTAGCTTTCGAATACAATGAAGCGCGTATCTGTAGATCATTTCGTTCGTGTTCTACAAGCATGTGTGCATTACTTTTCAGCCCTCCCACGTATGTTGTTTAGGTCGGGCACCTAATGAAAAATCCAAGTTTTAACCTTGGAAGGGCTGCGCGCGAGCCCCCATCTTGGATTAAAGGTGCTAAAAACTAGTGTTTTCCAATTAGCTCCTTAACGGGTAATCCAACAAGATTCTTGACATTTTTTGTATATTAATTTTTGTTGTAAGTGTAATACGTAACGAGTTACACCGGCTAAAAGTTGAATATTTCTCCAAAATATCGTTAAACTTTATTTTTGTGGGTACATTTTGTAAGAACAACTTACACTATGTATATTGTTTGTAATATTTTTATACATCAGAATAACATTCTATAGAAAAATACAAAGTATGATCAAAAATTATTTTCATCTAGTATAGCTATGGAATAGTTCTTAATTTAAGAATCCAACTATAAGTCACTTATACTCGCACATGCAGTGGTTGTTTTCGATGGATATCCGTTTGATGGTGACAAAAAAATACCAAGACTGCAGAAACACTTCGACGATCGAAAGAACGGATGTCTGCGGATGTTATGTTCGATTAAACAACGCCGGTTTTAGTTTCCCAAGAACGATTTCTAGCAAACGAAAAGAATAATGTCCGTCTGATTTCGATGCAAAAAAAACATTCGAACATTACTGTATTACAATTAAGCAGACTGAAGAAGATGCTGATGCGTTGATGTCGATTTCTTTGTGCTCACCATTTGATGCTGCTTTCGTCATTGGAGAAGACATCGATCTTCTAGTTCTGCTGACGGCATTAGCAACATATACCTTCGCAAACCTGGGAAAGGCAAAATTGCTAAAATAGTGCATTCTTCAAATAGTCTTAAATATGAAAAAGCAGCTGAGAACATTTTGTTTCTCCATGCGTTTAATGGCTGCGACACAACCAAGGAAAAACAAAATGTTGTTTGCTTGTCCAGAAAAAAACAAGACTCGATGACACTATAGGCATATTCAAACATCACGATGCCAAACCAGATGATATTGCAGATGCTGAAGTACGCTTTCTCTTTGCTTTATATTGTGGCGACATGGAAGAAAATACCTTGGAAGAAGTTCGTTACCAACAAAATCAAGTGCAAGAAACACATTTAATCTTGCTTCTTTGCCACCAACAAAGCACGCTGCACGGCATCATGAATTTAGGACGTATCTCCAGGTCCAACAGTGGTATGGAATCAAAAAAATGCACAAGACTGTGGCTGGAAAGTTGGCACCAATGGGCTCACTCAGTAACAATGACAGAATCCAGCACCCGAGACTTTATTAAAATTAATTTCATGCAATTGTAAAAAAGGATGCGGCGGAGCATGTGGCTGCAGGAAAAGTGAGATGAAGTGCGGTATTCTGTGTAGATTCTGTAATGGCCAATCATGCGAAAATGTACCAGAAGTTCGCATCGAGAGTGGGGACAAAGATGAGGACATTTCATCAATGGAAGTCCCGAGTCTCAGGAGCAATGACTTCGAAGATAACATTGAGGATGAAGCCTCTCATGTAGACGTCAACATCTACCGACCGGAACCGTCAAAAATTAAACAAAGTAAATAATATAATCGTGAAACATCACTAAACTGGAATATCTGTGGATTAGGCTGCTGGGGATATCACAATAAAAAAAGCGCCATTAGCTCTACCTCATGGTGGCGTGGAAATTAGTTTACTTTACGTTTATCAAATTATTATAACTACGGAACGAATAGCCAGAAATAATTTATGGTTTTTCATTTAATAGTATATTTTTTCAATCGTTTATCTCCTCTAAATTTGACGCGCCGCTCGGTGAGAATATGAGAATAAGTATTTACAAACTTGTATTGTTATAACAATTACACAACTGAACTACCAAATTTTATTTTATATATTTTTTAGAAATACTCTTAGAAAAACTAAAACTAAATTAATTATTATACAGTGCCTCAATTTCTTATTTTCTGATCGATTTCACCTTTTCGCCAATTGCACTACCCTTCAATAGGATTTTACAAGTTGTGAATAATTTTACTGCACAGCAATCTGCATACAGCCCGGCGCCGGCTAGGCCTGGTGCCGCATCGTTTGCCCCGAGACGGCGGCACTGTTTCGGCGGCACCGTTTCGGCGGCATCGTTTCGGCGGTGCCCTGATGTATCAGACCGTACCAACCGAATCTCGGAAAAAAAGTCAAAGGAAAAAAGTTACGGTACAAAAGCCCCTGGAAAAAAGTCATTCGGAAAAACACCCCCGGAAAAAAGTCACCGGAAAGAATCTCCAGGTAAAAAGCCACCGGAAAGTGAGTGACCGAAAAGAAAATCAAAATGAATAAGTAGTGCAATAACGATAATTTTTTTATTGCATATCTTCTATAATCTATATACTACATACAATACTGTAAGTAATAATAAAATAATAATAATAATAATAATATTAAAAAGTGATTATCAAAAAATCGGTAAAGAGCTTTGCTCAAAGCTTCTCTCGCAAGTTTTGAAACTTAAAATTTTTATAATCTCAGAGGAAAAAACGAATTACATATTTTTAAGACGTTGTTGAGGGTACAAAATATGCTCTTCTTCGTCTAAAGTAAAAACCGGAGATATTTGCAAAATATTACGTCTATTTAACTAATAGTTCTTGAGTTAAGGCAAAAAGAAGCCGAGTTTAATTTTTTAAGTTGCTTACTGTATATATTTAAGCGATATTTTCTGGGCTTTGAGCAAAGTAGACGTGTAATCCGGATAAAAAATATCGTCTTCCTGCAACAAATAGTTTAAAGCTATACCGCCAACAGGCAGACGGGCAGACAACAGGCGGAATTTCCGTCATCTAGGGACCCCGAAACCTGGAGTTCTGAAGAAACCTCGAAAGGTGATTTCTTGGCGATTATAACATATCTTTGGTCTTTTAGAAGAGGGAAGTAAAAATGCGACGGTGTTTCGTGTGTGTTTCGACTACTTTCTCTCCAGTGGCTTTGTTTCCGATGACTTTTTCCGAGTGACTCTTTCCAAGGGACTTTTTTTACGGTGCTTTTCTTTCCGGTTGTTTTTTCCGTAGTCTTTAATTCCATGACCTTTTTTCCTGTGACTTTTTTCCAAAAACAATCCAAGGTCCTTTTTTTGATATTTCTGGTAAGGGATGAAGTGGTTCCCATTTTTTATATATCTCTTGTTTTCCATCTATCTCGTGTTGTAATTTGTAGAAGTCTGAAAAAGTCCAATTCAACTGTTCTTATTTTGTTTCTCGTGCTGCCTGTTACTCTCCAGGTCTGTCTACCCTAAAAACGATACCTTCAACTGTGCTACGAAATATGATTTTCTAGGTTTCTTTACTTATTTTTTTATCCCAAAAATTGCGTTCAATGCTCTAATTGGCGCTTTTCCTTATCTGGTTCTGTAATTTAGATCTTCCACTAATCCATTAGACGATATAATTGAGTATAACTATGTGTAGTTTTGACAGTATCGAATGGTCTCATAATTATTGTGTATGTTTTGTTATTCTCCGCCGATATACATATATTCCGTCTTGCTAATGCTACTTTTAGTTCATAATGCATTAACTGGTTTTTAGCATTTCCATAATGTATGTCATATTTTTTTAATTTTTGTAAAGATTATTTATTCAACTGCAAAAAGTAGACGCTTTAGTTCTCTGGCTTAATACATAAATTACAAGACATTTACACTTTACACGGGAAAATTTGTCATTAATTTGTAATGGAGTAAGTAATAATGTAGATTTTGTCAACATAGTTAAGCACAGCGAAGGAGTGCCTGCATGTCAAGTGCTTATATATGACTAATGGTAAAAATGTATTTTTCACAAATGTTATTCATAACAATACTTCAGGTTTAAATCAACTAAATATTGAATTTAATTTTAAATAATTTATTCTCGAATATACGTTTCGTATCCTAAAACAGCAATAAGAGCAGCTCCAAACATAAATATAATTATGTTGCACAGAAAATGTAAGGTATCTCTGTTTCAGATAATAACCGATCTGGTTTTATAGTGAATAACTTCAATCTGGGGGATATTTCCTGCATAAACGTGAGCAACTAGGATAGTTTCGCAATAATTTTTATTTACTTATGAAAATTTTTAGAGAGCTAGAATAATCTGCTTCAATTGTTTTTTTTTAAACTGAGCAAGGGAGAAACACATACACTGTAGTTTTACTTTGTTGTCTTCAAATTCAATGTTAACCGCTCCTCGACGATTAAAAAATATATAAAATATACTGACGCCTTTCAAAGGTCCTTAAATTATTTAGCATTCTTTGTTTATTTCAAAAGTGACAAAAGAATATGTGCCCCTGTACAATTAACTCAATTTTCAATGAGCTATGTTTTATAATACTTTCGTTGTCAAATTATTTCCGAAAATAAGTAAATTTTGTTTTAGTCATTCGAAACGCTTTAAAGCTGCAACGATAAAAATTGAACCAATCCTTGAACTGAAGCGCGTAAACAAGTTTCAAGCAACCTGCAGTGCGTACCAGGGCTTGTTTCAATTTTTAAAACCACTTTTAATAACAGAAGACCGAACACGCCCCATCGATGGGTTCTTTGTGTGATTTGGTATATAAGCTGGGCGTTTTTGAGGTTCGTTACAGTTTGTTTCTCAAACGATAACGTAAACCACCCACCAACATGTTCAAATTGGTAAGTATAAAACTATAACTTTAAATGTATATTTGTTGCATATTTCTGTTTTAAAACTGCATACTGCAATTTTATTTGTTATTGCTTTATAGTGCATTCTTGTCCTCGCCGTATTTGCCGCCGCTATGGCCGCCCCAGCCCCCGAGCCCACGCCACAGTTCTTCTACAGCGGCTACCCCTCGGGCTACCCCTACGCTTACTCAAATGGATATTACGGCTACATCCCCTACGCTTCTGGATATTACGGCAACAACTACGCCAATAATTACTACAATTACATCTATTAGAAATGGTTTGCGAACCCATGGATTTTTTGGTCGAATTAAATTTAGTAACGATGGCTGCTGATTTAAACTATTTCTAAAGGTTGTAAAATTAAAGTGTGAATAAAATTTAAGTAAAAATTCATTTCTTTATTTTCTATAATTTTTCTAATAGTGTAGCATATCTTAGAGGTTTTTTTGCGTGTTAGCAGCATGTTTACTGGACAAACGTTGCAGTACAGTTAGTAAAGAAGCGGACTAATAAAGGACAATTGTTGAATAGAAAGCCTTAAATAATGCACTTCGACGTTCACTAAAATATAAGCATAATTGTAAATTAGTTGAACTTGCAAATTTCAGATAATTTACATACAGTTGCCAATTCATTGTAAGTTACTGCATAGGACTTACAAGGAGAAATAATATTTTCCTGCTTTGAAACAAACAGTTTTTAAAATCAGTATTAGGCTGTTAACCAATTCATATTTCAATATCAAAAATAAATTGCAATGACGATGTTTCTAGTATGAAATGTTAAATACTACAAAAGGGAGAAAGTGCTCTTGGTTTTACATTAAAATTTCCAAAGAATGCAAATTTTTGCTTTATTTGAAAGATACCATCTTTTTCGTAAACCTTCATTATTAATATCGCAAAGTGTGGATGAAAAGCAACAAAGTTAATGTTTTAGTAAAAATAACTAACTAGATTTACTAAGTATTACACAAAACACGTTTTCCTATACATACCATAATGTTAAAGACAACTTCTTAAGACTGTTCTCAATTTCATCAATTATGGAGTCTCCTATACGACCTTTTGACACTTCAACACTATTAGATACATCTTCTCTGCAAACCATTTATTTTAAACCTATCCACTCACACGTTAACATTTTAAATATTTAGTTTAGAGCACCCCTATAGCTAACTGAACTATTTCAGTCATCCCAACTATCCAGTCAACAACAATAGGAAAATGTGCCGGGCAATCATTTTGCTGAAATTGAATGTGTACAGTCAAGATGTAAATCACTTCAACCAGTATTGAGGAAATAGTCCAACGTATCTAAGTATGCCTGTTGGTTAACATTATTATAGCAAAATATGTACTTACCATTCTAGCGTTAGAAGTTCCACGCCTGTATATTTCGGATTTTCGTAATTTAATTTTTTATCTAATAAATAACAATATATAATTTTGAATTATCTTCAGATATTATTTACAGTAAGTTTAACGCTTGGAAGGCAGTAGACAAATTTTTAGAGAATAGTAAATTACATCATTATCTGTTCACAAATTCTACTCCAATATTCCAACGAATACTTTGCGATTGGGTAATTATTTAACACCCCTGTTTCAACACGATTGTTTTTAACAAATCTAATATCTTAATAATGCCCAGAATATACAACAATTATTTATCTTAAAAGCATTTATATGAGCCTCTTTGCAGCTACACATAAACACCAGGTAATTGGTGGGTTATGTGGAATTAACTCTTATATTTTGCATCATAACACTGCTTTAATTAGATTTTGTACTTATATCTGACACTTAACATTTTACAATTTTACTAAGGAACATAAATAAACGGATACTCTAGGTCAAATAATTTTTTTGTTTCTCTAATTATGTAAAATTGAAAAAAAAATCTTTACTCTTTCAAACTTAATGACGAACTTACGTTTTCAACTGCAGGTCCAATATTTTCAATCTACTTTCTTGTCCACATCTGTTCCATAACGACCAATTCTTGAAATACTTCTTTCCTCAAATCACGGCTTTAAGAAAGCTGAATTTTAAAATTATATTTTTTAGAGTCCTAACTTAAACATTCATGCTTATCGCACAACAGTAGGTACTGTATTTAAAGCAATTACGTCGTTCAAAGAATATATACTTTGCTATACACTGTAGTGCAAATAGTTTACAGCATATTAAAACAAAAGTATTATTAAGACCTTCTTTAGAATAATAGTGATGAGCCTGAAGTAGACGTGTTCACGTGCGGCTGTACGATACGTGTTAATTATTTAATTTAAATTATCGGCAGTGCGCGTAGTTATAGTGAAGATGGTGTTAACTCAGTCCCAGAAAAAAAATACCAAGATCTAATCAACAGTACCGTTGTGACTCTTTTTCAAGACGATAACTTCGTTCAACTGGTCACTGACAAATTATCAAAAAAGCTAATGGAAAAACTAGCTGAAAAGTTGGAAGCATATACTGAGCGCATACAGAAAATTGGAACTGCAGAAAAAGGTAAACAATTTTGAACAATATTCAAGACGCAACTGTATCCGTATATTTGGCATTGAAGAGACAGAGAACGAAAAAGGTGTTGAAGATAAAGTTGTTAGAATTGTTTAACGTGCACATGGGACTGGATGAAGTGATATCGATATTGATCGTTGCCATCGAGTGGGTCGTGCTAAGAACGGAAAAAGAGCTATTATCGCAAAGTTCGTGTCCTGCAAAACACATGCTCTTGTTTACAATAACAAACGAAAATTACAAGGAACTGGTTTAAAATTATCATTTTGTATAAAATGGGCATAACCTAACTTTTGTTAATGACTGACAGCATATTTACAGGGTGAAATGCATTACTTTAACATGACATCGGAAAATAACTATTGAACGGTTTATATTTTGTCAGTTCTTCCCAAAAAACAATAGCAATACTATGTTAAAATCGTACTATAGTGACAACCTGGCAGACAGTGCGACGGATTTGCTATGTTTTGAAGCTGTTAGCGAACCTGAGATTGCAAAGATTATAAATAGTATAAAAACTAAAGTAACCGGAATAGATGGTATTAATATATTTGGGCTAAAATGCAGTATCGTAGACCACTTCTGTCTCATGCCCACGAGCAGTTTAAGGTTTGTGTGTACTTAGTACTACCAACCTATATTACCAGCTCCAGGAATGCTACTTCAAATTGTTGCTGCTGCTGTTACAATGAGAACTGCGCGAAAAATTTCAAGGTGCTTTAGAGTGCTCCACGATACTGCATTTGCTATGTATTCCGTTCCTTCTACCTGTGATTACACATTTAATTAATTTCTGTATATTAAATTCTGTTTTTTCCAGATATCTGGAAACAAGCTTTAGTTATTCCTCTACATAAGCTCTCTGTGCCTCAAGATTATAAAGTTTGCGACCAATCAGTTTTACTGCCAGTATTTTCTAAAATATTGGAAAGGCTTGGCGAGTATCAGCTACAGAATCATTTAGTTACGAATAAAATCATACCGGAATTGCAATCAGGTTTTAGATCTGGTTACAGTTGCAGCACTGATCTAATTAAAATAACAGATGATATTCTTCCAGCTAATGATCACGGTTTGCTCACAATATTAATGTTATTAGATTTCTCAAAAGCGTCCGATACTTTGGATCATACTAATATTTTACTTGCCATTATGCAGTACATATGTCTAGCTTTTCCTGCACAGCAGTTTATCTTTAATTTCCTATCGAACCGATATCAAAATGTTTTGTTAGCAGGAAATAAGTCTAGTTATTCCTTGGTCGACAGAGGTGTGCCACAGGGTTCCATTTTGGGCCCTTTATTGTTTAAGATTTATATATCAACCTTCTCATCATTGTTACATTCATGTGTCATTTTTATGCAGACGACACCCAAATTTATTTATCTTTTTGTGAATCAGACATACAAACTGCTTGCTCTTAATTAAATGATGACTTGCAACGTATTTACGATATTTCAAATAATCATGGTTTAATATTAAATCCTAATAAATCTATGGCAATTTTATTTGGTGGTCGAAACATGAGGCAGAGAGCTAATAAATAATTCCTTTGCAAGAAACAGTTAAAAACTTGGGACTACTAATGGATAATCAATTAAGATTTAAAAAACATATTTCCAATTGCCTGCGTAGTGCTTGTGTAGCTCTCAGGCTTTGAAATCCCAATTTATTGGATAGGAAAACAAAAACTCTGTTGTGTAACTCACTTGTGTTGTCGAAATTTAATTATTGTGACACTGTTTTCTACTCATGTCTGGATAATAGGGATGCTAATAGAGTTCAAATTTTGCAAAACTCTTGCATGGGATTAATTTTTGGAATACGAAAACACCATCGGGTTGGCCATAAGCTGAGGGAATTGGGTTGGCTAAACATGAAAATCGCCGCTTGTTACATACTGCTTGTCTGTACCATTTTATTAAATCACAGTCTATCATATTTATATAACAAAATAACATTTAGGACCAACGTACACAATCTGAATTTGCGATACAAAGGACTTGTTACACCACCTCTTCACCACTCTGAAATGTTCAAACGATCTTTCTCATACTGGATCGCAAATTTGTACAATCAGATACCTCAGTCCATTAAATCTTTACCAAAAAGTAAATTTAAAAGAGTTCTTCAGAGTTTGCTGCTGGAAGGTCGGGTGTTCAATATGTAGCTTTATAAGTGGGTATTATAGTTAGTTCTTTCGGTTATATTTTTCTTAATTGCATGAAATTTTATTTATAGACTCAAGGTTACCATATGCAGCTTTGGTTAATAGGTCAAATGTACAGAGTTAAATCTTTCAATTCCTGTGTTCTTTATTGCTACCTTCTATATTTCAGATGTTGTGATTGTATATGCTGCAATATATTCTAGGTTTATAAGTTTAACCTATCTGAGTATATTTGTTGTAATTGGAAAAACATTTTGACGCTCGTGTTAATCGAAAATTACTTCGTTTAAGAACTGCACGCCGTCTTCTTTCTAGCTAGCTTGCGACCCCTCAAATATACTCGCGTAGCGTACAATATTTGAATTACCATTATGGAATCTGAATTGAATAACTAAGAGCGGCGAAAAATATAAATGATAAGACAAAATATAGGTTAAATCTATGTAAATTTGATAATATTGAGATAATGACATACTCGAAATTAATACTATATCTTGAAAAAAGATTGAAAAGGAAACTAAGGCTAGCTAATTAGAAGTTAAAGAACGAGCTGCTATCAGAAGCAGTGACTTGGCACCTGAAGGAAGAGCTCGAGCACATGCATATCAATGATGACGGAAGTGGCGAAGTTTACATTACGGGAGTATGGTTTCAAACCAAAACGACAGTAGATGGCCCGTGAGATCCTGATCCTGTGATTTAAGATGCCAGTAGAAAAACGAAGACGAAGAAAGGCGTAAATAGGCAAATCGCAAAATAAAGCAGAAGATCAAACTTGTTGCTCATACATAAAACCTTATTGTCATGGAAGAGCTCTTCGAAGACGGATAACGACCACGGTATTCAGAAAACGTTGAGCTGTTCTATGTTCACCAAGGAATAGGAAGAGACTGCGATCAAAAAGGCGAAAGGTGTGAAGGCAACAGGTTCAGATAAAGTCAGCATGGAAGTGCTAAAGCTGCCATGAGACAAACGAGGGCTTTCGATACCATCACGCCTTGCAGCTTCCATTTGGTATCATACGCTAGGATATTTGGGTAAATTTAAGTAAGCAAAAGTAACTCGAATTTGGTTTTCGCAACGGGATTAGCACACGGGAAATTTTCTTCAGCTTCTATGTCCTGATCATGGGCGTAGGAAGAAAATTTTTTCATAGTAGACCGGAATTCCTTAGACATTGGTTACACTTGAATTTCTGCTTGTTTTCCTCCTTCTCCTAATTTAGGTAATCGAAGAAATAAAAGTCTCAAACGCATTGCAAACCATTTAATTCAAAGCAGGAACAGCCTATTTTAAGAAAAAAAAATTGTGCCAAAATATTAGTATAATTTATCCAGGAACAAGATCAATATAATTTTCAGTAGAGAAAATTCAATGGCAATACTGGAGAACCGCTTCTGATCATTATGGTTCATATTTGTTTAGGACTAGATTTGAGGTTGGACCAGCTTCTGGTTTCGATTATTCTAGCCGGGTTCACATGGCCACCCCCTTCCTAACTCGCATGGTCTTATTACAGCGACGCCACGATGTCAGTTACAATGTATTTCTCTGATTCATAGATCTAGAGAAGGCACGGTCGAAAAAAACATCGAAGTACTGCAGCTTAGCGGCATAGACAACAAAGATCTACCCCCCACAACCAATCTCTACTGGCATCAGTGGGTACATCTGATCAATTTCGTGCAATATGCAGATGAAAGCTCTTAGATTATACTCTTAGTATATGATAGTGACTAAGCACCTAGTAGTAGATAAAGGCCTAACAGGTAGGAGAAAACTAAAACCACTTACTGAAAATTCAATGTGGCATAGAGAAGGCAAGATTTACGTTCCTCAAGCTCCTGAAGGTTCTCAAGAGCGGAAGCCTCAATCTAGGACTCACACTGCGCGTTTCCCGCTGTTTCGTTTTCTTAGGTGTCCTATATGGCGCAAACATATAAACCCTTACGGAATCCGAAAGTTAACAGATCGTAGTATTAGAGGTGCTACCGCCGCATATGAAGACGTTATGATAAAAACATGGAGAGGCAAGAAAATCATCACCTCAGTCAAAATCAGAAAGATCGCCTACTTCGCGCATCGTGCAATACTCAAATAATTATTGTATTGGCATCAGCTCTAAAGAGATAAGGCTACAGCCAAAGCATTCTCTCAAGTCCCTCATTCATGACATTTTTTCTTGCATGATGTAGCTTATATTTTTCTCCTCTTAGAACATGTTCCAGGTATTTTTCCACTTTAGTGTTCGTTATTATTTTGTATCTTTTTCCTATTCTTCTGAGTAGTTCCACATTCCTAATCCTTTCAATCCACTAAATTTCCAATGTTCCTTTATAGTACCATATTTTAAAACTGTCTAATTTTTCAATAGTGCTATTTTTCATAGTCCCGATCTCCACTTCATTTAGAAATTTTGAAAATATATACCAACAGAGGCTTTTTACTCACAGACAATTAAAGATCTTCCAATTGCAGAGCATATTCGTTACTTTAACAGACACTTTTCTAGCAGTTTCTGCTCTGGTTCTAATATCTTTGGGTTGATGATATTCGTCCGTTAACAGCATTCCTAAGTAATTGTAATGATCTACTCTTCCTATTTGTCTACTGCTGTAAAATGTTCTGTGAGGTTCTGAGTTTTAGAAATTATCATAGCTTTCGTATCATTTGGATTCATTTTAAGTCCATATTAGTTATAGTGTCCGTGCTTGTACGATCTAGTAATTTTTGCAATTCGATGACATCATCTGTGAAGTTTACACTATTATCTGTGAATCTTATATCACTGAAATTTTAGACAATAAGACTCTCTTGAAAACAGCTTTACGATATTAAATAATAGTATTTTGTCCTCAACTCTTACTGCCGCATGTTATTTCTATATGTCGAAACTGTAGCGTATAGGTCTCAACTGTATACTTTTGTTTGTTTAACAATTTCTCAAGTTTTCCATGGTATATTCAATGGAAGGCTATTTAAAAGTGTAGAACACAGCCTTATAGTGATTAGTCCATATCAAACCATCTATGAGACAGTCCGTTTAGGGAAAACAGTGGTTTTTTGTTCCCAGACATTTTTCTAATGCGAATTGTGTGTTGTTAATATCATGTAGAGTTGTAGAGTGTAACACTTGCATCTCTACTTCAGGTTGTCATTTATTACATGTTCCTATTTGTTCTTTGATCCTTTGGTGCATATTTTTCAGCTAACCTGCTAACCACTTTCTGTACTTGTAAGTTCTCCTTTTTTTCATTAATTCGAGACAGTCAACCATTGCTGTTTCATTTCCTTCTTGCTTGTACGTTTTTACTTTTGCGGTTAGGTTTGTTCCCATATAGCTTTCAAATTTAAAGGTGACTTTCTCTCTACAATGTTTATATATTTTGCTTTTTTGCAGTTTTACGTTAAGCTGTTGGGTATTTAGTATTATAGAGACGATTTTCGAGTGGATTTTAGTATAATTTAATGTTGTCCCTGAATATATTTCCACACACTTCAGAGCATTTTTGTTCCTTGAGTTAACTAAGATGTAGTTAATTTTGTTTATTGTTCATTGAAATGTTAAACAGTGTTTAACATGATCGCGTCCTCGAATGTTAAGATACATTTAACATGCATCCACTCATTTTACATGCATGCACTATATAGCAACATCACACATATTCATGGTAGTCCGATTTCGATTTAGCAATTTTTAGTAATTATTATTGATTCAATTTTATTGCTTCAATGAACAATAAACTAATGAACGCATTTCGAGGGGTAACTGTCTTAAGATTTCTGGCATAAATTACCACTCTCGCTTCGCTGCGCTCGCTCGAGTGGTAACAATATGCTCGAATGTTAAGACTGGGTTACCCCTCCTAATACGTTAATTACTATTCTAACTACTCTGTCCTTTCTGTCTGTTGGGTGTTTCCAGATATATGGTTTTTGTTTCTGTAATTTTAGGAAAGTGTTTGCTACAACAGAATATCTATTTTACCAGAATTTATCAACCTGTCTTCTCTTTCATTTTTTTTCCTTAAAGCCAAATGCATCTATATATCCATTAAATTTTTCCTTACCTACATTAGCATTGAAGTCCGTCATTACAAATGTTATGTTGCCATTTTTCTTGTTTTCCAGACTTGATTGAAATCACCAATATAATCGTTATTTTCTGCAGGTAAATATGTTCTGGTATCTGGACCGTCTGAATAGGGAATAGCATTAATACTATAATTGTATATTTTCTTATCTACAAAAATAGAAACACCCTAGACATGTGAGACTTTGTTTTCTGGAAAGTTAATCATACCGTTGTTTATCTTGTGTTTTTCGAGCTTAACCATTTGACGTCACTTATTACTTTCGATCTCGTCATTTTTTTTTAAATTCACAATATTTGTCAATCAATTGCGACCAGCCAAAAACTATACCTATGAAAGGTCTCATAAAACTGCATTTCTTTTGTCTTGCTGGATGGATATAAACATTATATTCCAAGAACGAAATAACCGATCAGAATGATTTTCCTCCGTTTTGTGTGGAATATTAATCCAAAGAACTGAACAATTCGGACGAGATTTGCCGCTTTCTTTGTACCGCACGGCAGATTGGTCCTTGACACCGAAAGGTAGACGAGGTTAAATATTATGAATAACCGATGAAAACATTTATTTATTGATTTATATTCGTGTTACCAGTA
>CALNHX010013553.1:0-15445 GCA_940337035.1 Agriotes lineatus
ATAGGCTAAATCGTACCTTACAAAATTTCGTTGTACTACATCGCCCCTTCTGGAAATGACGCCGTTGGATTTTTTCCGCTATTCCTGATTCCCTTGCTGCCAAATCTGCTGGAAACGTTCTTGCATACCTGTCCTCTGCCGTAGACTGCTGATCTCTTGGCTCCGATGCTCCTCTTGGCCGTAGTTGAAGTTCGCAAAATGGAGTTGATCGGCCGCGATTTCCTCGTAGACGGGATTATGGAATTTGTATCTTTTTTTGTTGCGGAACTTTGTGAAAATACACCCACTTGTACCCTGGCACTTGGGCAATACACTGGTATACTTTTTATAGCTTGGAAAACACCTTTATTATCAAAACTGTATAAAAATATGGAGCACAAATGTCAACAAACAGTCAAGTAATTAATTTTCAACCGGCTTCTTTATAATCTTCCAAAAATTTTACCACTTCCTTTCTTGATAAAATTTCCTTTGAAGATATTTTGTGCACATGGGCAATTTCTTTATCCTGCGATTTAGAAGTTTTCTGCCACAGATGTTGGCGGGGTGAAGTCAATTTCACCGATAGACATATGTACATCTATTGGCGCTGGAGTAATCCAGTAAGCAAGCCTATCTGTGACAGACTTTTCTGGTTTTCTTTGGAGCAAAGCATATAAAATAGCATCACCATGGGTGCAAACCTCCCCAAGACCAGTTTTACAGTCACAGTGTGCCACTAGAGTTTTACCTTTGGCATTTAAAATAAACCATGGTTTTGCGACGAAGGATTAAGAGTTGGCTTTACTTGGTGGCGAAAGTTGTACTTGTTATTTTGCGAAGTGGTAAATATCGGCCTTATTTGGCTAACTCGCCGAGAGGGTCGGGGATTCCAGCAAAGCTGCATAAAAACTATGGGAGAGGGCGCCAGGTCCTCGACGTAGACGAATCCTTGGTTCGGACCCCCACAAGGTCAGAGATGTACCAAACAAATCAAAATAACAACGGAACCAATAGCTAGTAACAATCTTTATTTGGTTCTATAGTGCGGCAATTAAAACAACGAATTTACACAAAACACATACCACCAGTATACATAGTAACATAACAATCAATAAAAATCACAGTAAGTACCAAAAATGTCACCAATAATAATATCACAACCAAAGATTACAAATACATATCACAGTTGACCTAAGAAACCAACGCACGGTGCCATAACAACTAAATCAGCCTGAATGGCACTAGGTAATTGGTAATCACCTCAATGGTGCTCAAAACTTATATCAATCAAATACACGCAGTAGCATGTGTAAACATGTAACTAGTGGCGTTCACCGTGAAGCGGGGATCGACATGACACGAGGCATGACTACATTAACCTACAAACGTTATCAAAGAAGGTGTTAAATAAAAAACTAATCTCCGTTAAGCGGAGTGCAAAACCAAGGGTGCGAATAGCGCAAGCAAAAGTGTAAGGCCAACATTTAACCCCGATGGTTGGCTTAATAAATTAACTTTACGGCTCACAGAAAATTTCAACAAAAGTCCCGTAGGCGGCATTATAACCACCACAGCTCAGCTAAATTTGACACTTCAGAATAGCAACTTGAATAAACAGCGAGGTTAATGCAATGCGCGACTTTACGTAGGAATAAAAGTGAGTACAGGCGCAGCCGTCACACAAATAAAAGCAAACTACACGGAGCTGCTGTACACACAGGTAAGTAAGCTAATTAATTCACTATCTACAAGCCCAAAAATTGATATGCACAAAATAACAACATGGCAATTCAAAGGTCATACAAGTCGATTCCAATAAACGTACGATATAAACTAAAACGCTGACACACCTCAGATTCACACGGCACGTGGGGCCGGGCTACTGGATTAGATGACACAATCCAGGTCCGCTGGCCAAACGGGACGGCCTCGCCCCAGGCCGCAGAGGAACTTCAACTACAACTCATTACCAGGGCGGAGAATAAAAAGCTGCGAGTGGTGACGAACAGCTTTACACTCGGTCCGATCGGAGAGGAGGCCCAGCAAATCCGCTAAAGAGCGTAGCGAACGCCTGGCAGCAACACACAAAAGCTCCCATGCCGTTCCAGAGGGACGGACACCTTGCCTCACATATCCTTCCAAAATAATGAACACAGCTATATCCAAAGCTTAACGAAGCAAAAGGTACCCAGGGCACCAATTTCACACGACCGAATCGTGGATGGAAAAGAATGAAAATTGGCCAAAGCAGTCCACAATCTCAGGTTATCAAATGTTCCAAAATTCGAAAAAGGAAGAAAAACTATAAGAGTGCAGGTGTGTGTGCCAAGCTGATGGACAAAACTGTTTCTTTGTTCAGAATTTAAGACTGACGTTATTAGGGTTGCCTATCCAGTTAGGTAGAATTATTGTATTTTTACGGAATAAATGTAAATTGCCAAATCTGATTAATTATTTCAACTATTATATGTGAAAATGGCAAAATGAGCGTAGCAATGCACGGTAAATTTTTGATACCATAATTCAAATTCCGGTGTACGATCTTTAGCATTGTAGCAGTTCAGATCTTCTCTATAAAATGCAGCAATATTCTGAAACTGTTCTTTTTCTTCATTACTTGGTAAATGATCACGTGGCAGAAGGCACATAAAACCTTTTAAAATATTTTTCTGTTTACAGAATCTTGCTATAACGTTGGCAAGGAAAGAATCCACCCAGGGAATAAAAATAGATCTTCTGTAGTACTCTTCTGCATTATTATTATTTGCTGGTATGTTGCTGCGGTTAATTTGTTTTTTGGTTATTCTCGGCATTTTTATGGTAACGCCTAATGATTCCGCTATTGAGTTCGCAGTTGTAAAGATTTTGGCAAACTCCTCTGATTTTCTCTTATATGACCTGCTATTGATTCTACATTTTCGGCTTAGTTTCAACTGATACTAGGTCAATATTTACAGTCTGAAGAAATTTGCTAAGAACCAGAGAATATCCCAACAGTTTCTCTGAACACAAAATTGATATAATAAATTCTGAGTGTGCAACACTATTTAATAGAAGTGACGCATTGGACGATGAATCTTTATCCTCCTAGGATTTTATCTCTTCAGGTGCAGCAGTTAAAGCAGGTAAAAGTTGAACCATAACAAGCACAGCATCATGTCTCTGTACCCATTCAGTAGGACAAAGTTGTTTTAATTTATGTTTTTGTGCCTCACGAACAAGACTATCGATCGATTTGTGCACTTCAGCAGCATTTGGCAAATCCAAATTGAGGCTGTGAGAAACACAATGCACATATACAGCTTTTGGATATTTATTATTAATTAAAGCGTGAGCTCCCCTAAATTTACCACTCATTGAGGCGGCTCCAATCACATCCTTGTCCTCGTAAAAAGTTAGTTTCAAGAAAACATTCTTCTAAGCCATGTAAAATTGCTTCTGCTAAATGTTCACCGTTTGTTGACTCGACAGGCTAAAATTGTAGGAGCTGCTCACAAATTTTATAATCAGTAACCATATTAGAATTGTTTTCAAAATTTTAATGTATCTCACACAGAGTGTAAGCTGTTATAATGTAGATATGTCAGTGGTTTCATCTGCCAAACCGGAAATCATTTTGCAGTGTTTACTTCCGTGGCTATTTTCCGTTTAATTATCTCACCACAAGCTGCAATAATTTGATTCTGCGTTTTCCAATTAATATAACTTGTATTGACCCCACATGTTTGCAGATGATTTTTTAGTTCAAAGTATCCAGCGTCAATACGCGTTCTTAGCATCGCTCTAAAATTACCCTCATTTCCCTATGGTTCTGCATTTAGATCGAATGGCCCGTAATCTTTGGGACCTCTTAATAAAGGTAGTCCCTGTATACCACATAAAATAACAGTTTTTATTATAGGTTTTAAGTTTCTTCTGTTATCTTCAGCTTGTTTACTTTTTGCTGTGTCAAGCGATTTATCGATAGTTATTAGTTGTCCTGCCATTGTTTTTAAAAAGTTATGACACTTGAGAGTTGCATACTTATGATATTCACAAATTTGATGATTATCAAATCGTTCCAAAGCCTTTTTCCAAGTATTAAAACCAACTCTAATTAGTTGTCCCGTTGACTGAGAGGACGTCAGGGCCACTTCTTTGGAAGCAAATAAAACACAAATCTTACAATACACGGAATCCACGGATTTTGAATAAGCTAACCACTTATAAGGGTGTAAAAAAAGTCTGGAATATAGCAAATATTTCAAAAACTACCGGAGATGAATTTTTCAAAATTGCCAGACTTGTATAGGTAAAAACGGCGCATCTAGGAAGGACAAAACCGTTTCTGTAACTGTACAGGGTTAGTCTGAAAAAATACCAACTTTTGTATTTTAAATTGGACACCCTGTACATTACCGAGAAATTAAATAGTCCTTCAAAAGACAAATTCAACGTTATAGGGTTTGACAGATTTATTGCTTAAAAAGACTTAAAAAACGAATTTGAAGTAAATTAACAAGAACACGGTGTAAATAGGAAATACATGAAGATTGGATACAAATTACTTTATAAGATGTTCAAAATGTTTACCATTGTTTGCTAGGCAATAACCAAGCCTGTCTAAATTCTCGTAAGACGTTGTCAAAAGTATCCCATCGAATTTCAATATTAACCGGTCTATTGTTGTAAACCTTATTCTTTAAGTCACCCCACAAATAAAAGTCTAAAGGGGTGAGGTCTGGGGATGTAGCAGGCCACTCAATTTCGCCTCTCCTCCCTGTCAACTGATTTGGGAACATTTGGTTAAAAAATTGGCGCACCTGTAAACCAAAATGAGCGGGGGCGCCATCTTGTTGAAACCAGATATTCCTTAGATCTGGGTAAAGGATTTCTAATTGTGGGATAATCTGTTCACGTAATAACTCCAAGTAAATTTCGCTCGTTCGGTTTCCACCAATAAAAAATCGTTCAACAGTATTGTGGCCTATAATACCCGCCCAAACATTAATTTTTTCTGGCCTTTGTGTGTGCGCTTCGACCATCTACCGGGGATTATCGGCAGACCAATATCTACAGTTATGCCTATTGACGGTGCCGTTAAGCATAAAAGTAGCTTCATCCGAAAACAGAATGTTATGGGCAAAATAAGGATCCGCATTACATCGTTCCATCAGAATTTCACAAAATTCATTTCGCCTGTCGAAGTCATCTTCAGTCAGTTCCTGAAGTAGGTGGGGCATCTTCTCTCTTCTAAATAAGTTTTCAACTGATATATGACTCACATTGTTGTCCAAGGTCAACTGTCGAAGTGATGTATTGGGATTATCCTGTATACCAATTAAAATATCCAGAGCTTTATCACCACTAGCAGGTTTTTGGTCTGCCTGACCTAGGTTTATCTTTAACACCTCCAGTTTCATTAAATTTCTTGACTACTTTGCTTACATATGACTGGGTTATTGTAGGCCGATTAGGATAGATCTGACTGAATAACTCACACACTTCCTGTTGTGTTCTTTTACGGTCACCATAACCAACCATCATTGAAATCTCAATTCTCTTTCAGTTAAGGCTACCATCTTGATTTCATTGGTTTTGAATGCTCGTGAAAGAAAATAATTCGATAACCGTCTATTTGACACCAGACAATGCCGACCTGATTCCAAAGGTGCTTTCAATGCCGACCTGATTCCAAAGGTGTTTTCTCACCTCTCTAATTTTCAAAGAAAATTATTAATTTTATTTGTTCACTAAAGAGTTGTCATTTTGATAGATAAATCCGTCAAACCCTATATCGTTGAATTTGTCTTTTGAAGGACTATTTGATTCCTCGGTAATATACAGGGTGTCCAATTTAAAATACAAAAGTTGGTATTTTTCTGACTAACCCTGTACAGTTACAGAAACGGTTTTGTCCTTCCTAGATGCGCCGTTTTTAACTATATAAGTCTGGCAATTTTGAAAAATTCATCTCCAGTAGTTTTTGAAATATTTGCTATATTCCAGACTTTTTTTACACCCTGTATTTAATTAGCCAGCCGTACAAAAATTTTCTGTTTTGCTTCTCACATATTCGTGAAGGGAAATTAAAATTTACCTCCGGAGTCCATATATTTTGAAACGCCCGTAATTTATCTTCGTCACTCAAATATTTATTAGCGAAGTTGGATATATCCATAATCATTACATTTTCAGCAGAACTTGAGCTCACACTCGGCTCTGTATTGGCTAGTCATAACTACTGCTGCTACTTTTTTTTCTTGCGACTAAAGAAATCTAGTAAAGTATGTTTTCTTTTTGCATTCATGTTTAACCAGTTTGTTTCACTGTAAAATGTAAAATAATACTACAAAACAACGAAAGAGGAAAACTACTTTGCCGCTTTGAGACTGCCTGTCACTCGCGAATCGCGGTCGCGAACTGCGAACATGACATGGGACCTAAAAGCAGAAGCTGCCCGCGCAGCGCATTTGGGCTGTGATCTGCGATGTGGTTCGCGCTTGATCGCTTCGCCGGCAGTCGTTCTCATCTCGTTTATAATTGGTGTTTTATTTAATATTTGTTAGATACGAATCAGAGATGGATTTAAATATTTTTTAATGGATGCACTAAGACACTTACTGGAGTGGGTGCGCCACTGTATATCACTTAGTTGAAGAGTCTCACTCTGTGGTTTTTTGTAAACTTTGGATCTTGGATCGTGTACATAGTCGCGTGGTATCGTTAGTCTGCAACTTAAATTTAAAAATATGGGGTGAATCGAAACATCGGGTGAATAGAAACTGCGGGTGAATAGAAACATCAAAAGTGAGGTTATACACAGAAAATATCATTTCTCAGAAACTACTTGAAATGTTAGAATTTTGCATGCAATTACGTTAATACGACATATCAAGGTATATCTGGACTAATTTATAGCTTTGTTACTTGATGTTTCCTTACCTTGGCACATAAAGTTTATTCAGTCACGAAAATGTAACACATTTATTCATTTAGAATAACTGCCATACAGTATTTGCAACAGCAAATTAGTGAAATTCACTGAAACTATGTTGTCAGACATATAATGAGTATGTTACCAGGATTTAGCGCTTCCTTGACTGAATTTAAAATATTTACGCATTTTTTAAACGAATTCCATGCTTTATGTTTCTATTCGCCCTCCAGTTTATATTTACCCCGTTTTACGGTACTTTGTTAAAAATATAGTTTACTTAGAAATCAATTCAAAATGTGCAGGCAATTTGCAGCCTAAATGGACTAGACGTTGTTCTCGTTTCTCAGCTGCCACTTTTCTAGTCGCAATTTGTAGGCTAAATCAAGTAAACTTTCGAAGAATCCTATTTTTGCGTGCAAGACTGATATCCAAATCTCAATGAGTTTTTCTTCTTGCTTAGGTCATTGAGATCTTTTGCTGTTGCACCACAAATATAGCACCTCATTGTTGATTTGGTTGAAGTTACAGCATTGCATACTTTGGCGTGAACCATTGTAAGAGCCATATTGTGTTTAATATAATATACTCCATCTGCCAATTCTACCTTCGTGTGCTTCAATTTTTCTCCGGCGTCTTCGATAGATTTGATTTCTTCATTGGTAATGGGTGTCGTCTCGTTGGTAAAACTTATTCTTATTGGTCGACAATATCGGGGTGAAGAAGATATCGTATTTTGCCAAATCACTTTTTTTTCTGTGAGTCCAAATTTACCAGTAGTTGTAATTGCACAAACGAACTTTTGAAAAATATTGCAGTCTGAAACTGGCTCGTTTTCAAACTTTTGCTTGAATCGGGACTGTTGTGAACCATCATATCCCCATTTGTAAATCAACGTAAGTTTATTACAGTCTTCTTCAGGTGAATGTATGGCTTCCTCTAAATAAGTAAGTAGTTTATTGTCAGCTATAATATCCCAAGACCAGTGATAATTACGAAATAATTTTATTGCAGTTTTCGAAAGCACGTTGCTTGGAAACAGCTCGACGCCAACGGCGGAGGGCTGTTGCCTAAAAGCAACGTGCTTGAGGAAGTTGTAATAAAATTATAAGTATTTATCAATGGTCGAGGGATATTCGGTTAGACAATTTTTTGCTCTAGGAAATTATTTATTTAGTGGAAGTGCAATTATGAAAGGAATATTACATATTAACGCTGCTATAATTAAATATATGAACATAGAGAATTACCCGAGCTAATAGCACACGGTCACAGCAGCTGTCACACCGCAGCCCACGGCGACAGATTTAAGTCTAAAACTTAGCAAACTTTTAAGCCATTATACAACTTAGTCGATCCAGTATCTTCGGAGGAAATAGCGAACAAAAATACAAAACATACAAAGAAAGAAAGAGAGCAACGATTTTATGTTATAGGATTATTATTGAAATTCTTCATTGGCAATTATTTACACAAAATTATTTATTGAAAACACAATTATTAAAAGAACAATTAGTAAAATTAAATGAATCTGCTGATGACGTATTGGTTTTCATTATTGAAGAGGTGTTTCCACGCATATTCTTAATAATTTTATTGTGGTGTTCCTGGTCAATGTTTACGATTTTATAGAATTGGCGTTATTATGACCTGTAATTTTTAATAATTCTTGTTCTTGAGCTCCACTTTTAGCCAACTGACTGACTGCAGTGGACCTATTGGAGTGGTTAGTAATTTTTGTTCCCCTTATATCCAAACCGATTGCTTCAGCAGAAGATTTTGTCCATCCATTAATGACATTCTTACCTAGAGGCATATTATCATACCAGTGATCATTTTCGGTCTTCCAGTAACGATTTGGTCGTAAAAATAGTCTGTTTGTCTTAATATTTGCGCCCCGTTTTGATAATAATTTAGAAAATAATCTAACAGGGCATGAATTGTCATCATTATTGTTTTCAACTAACCATTTACTGCTAGTGCAGCTTTTTGAGCCTCCCTGGCAGGTTTTACTAAATACTGGGTAATATTCCACACGATTTGTTGGAGACCCATCATTGTTTCTTTCTATACGAAAAAAATCTACTAAACAAGCAACGGCCTCACCACCTCTCCAAGCCAATTCCACTGCAGCAATATGATAAAACTTCCTTTGAAGCCCTTCAGGGGTATTTTCATCCCAGAAATTTATAATTTTGTTTACATCAGATGAGCTTAATGGCACTGAACTCATTTTCCTTTTAGTTGGATCTGATTGCAACATTTTCCGTTTCGCGTTACGAGAATTCCGTGCTTGTTGAAATACTACACTTTTAAATGGATCTATAATGATTTTGTATTTATTATAGTACTTTTCTTGTAACAACTTGGCTGTTATATTCCATATCGTCTTGACTGTAGCCTCCTTAAACTAGGTACCATCTCTTTTTCTCATATTTACGGCCCAGTCTTTTAGTATCATCTCCGGTACGCTTTTCATTCAGTTCAAATTTTCTGTCGCCGCAAAAATTCATAAACATTCTCCGTGTATATTTTCTGCTACTTACAGTATTTTGTGGGGTATTTTCTTCTATTATCACGTTTATTGAATGGTTATTATCACTACCAAAGCGTGTATGTGACATTTTACAAAAATGTTCTGTAAATTATAAAACTGTCAAGTTAAATCTGACGTCACAATATTTGATTCTGAGCTGTTAAAAACTTGACGTAACCTAGCAACCCCACCCGACCTCTGTACACAAAGTGATAACAACCTATGGGTCGTTTTCAATGTAAGGATAATCTAATTGGTTGATTTTTCCCACGTGACTAGAAAAGAGTTAATTTCATTGGATCACTAATTTCACAAAAAAATGTCAATATAACAAGGGCGAGACATAGGTACTTACCGATAATTTTGCACACGCCAAGGGAGTGCTGGTTGCAATGAAAACTGTCCCGAGGGCAGTTTTCTAAGGGCAACCAGCACGATGACTCTTGGCACGGGCAAAATTATATGTAAGTGTGTTGCCCGCGTTTATATTTTGGAGATTATTACGCGAAACCCGTATACGAATTATGATTTAAAATGGATCTAACAGTGCCAAAAAACTCAAATTGCTTGTTTCTTGCGTTTCTATTTCTAATTATGACACCATCCACGGAGTCGATAATCGTCCCTAGGGCGCTTATTGCTTGGTAAGCAGCTCACGGGCGCTTATCAGGTAATCAGTTTGGGATTGGTCGATTTTAAAAAAATGCAAGGTTTTCATTGGCTGATATCAGTCATGTGACAGTTGTGTGTAATAATCAGTATGATTGAATAAATTCTGTAGATTTGTTTCAGCACAATTCTCAGTTAGGTGAATGGTATCTGGATATGAATCAAACCTTGTTTTCTGTAAAACTGTGTAGCACGGAAGATATGGAAGAAAACTCCTTATTGTTTCATATTGCTTTTTAGAAAGCCCAGCCTTAAGAAACATTGCTGAGCTTTCAGAGGCGACAACTGATGTGGAATAGTTTCATTGCCTTTGATTTTGAAAAAGAGTTTTTGTACTTGGTTGCTCGTTGTGGGCTCGAGTTCAGCTCTTTTAGTATTTTGGAAGCATCTCTTTTTCCTTCCACTTGAAATTTCATCTGAGCAGCGTATAATAATTCTGTTGAATTGTCATTCTTACGCAGCGCATCTGTTTTGCGTCTTTTACTTCTTTCGCTGGAATTATGAAACGCCTTTGATGGACGCCCCACAACCCGTGATGGTTTAGGTAGGTTGAATGCTATAGTATTTAGCCACGCATGATTCTTTCCCATGAAAATATATTCTTTGTAATTTGCTTCCGTCCGTCTACGCTTAAACTCCAACTTTAGTTGTGAAAATCTCTTCTTAATATCCGTTTTGTCGTATTCGGTAAAATAGTCTCTATTAATAAAATAATCCTCGAAAAAATCTTATTTTTTTCATTAATATTCATTTGATTTTGCTGTTGCATCATGATGAGTATTTCTCGTTTAGTGAATATTTTACCTCCTGAATACAGTAATTGAACATAAAATACGTATATGACATGACCATAGTTTAGGACCTAATACAGAAAAACATCAGAAGAATCCGGGAACGTTTTTAGCAGGTATTGAAGTTGTTTATCAAAAAAAAAAAGTCGCGGGACTCCTTGGGAAATATGACAAACGATCTAGAATTGTAAAAAAGTTTTTAAAATATTTAAAAATCTCACTTTTTCAGTATCACTGTGATTGTGGAAAACGGTATGATATATGCAACAAAATAGTATAAATATTTCTTACTACACCGTCAAGATGTTCCATGGTTCCAAGAATAGATAACGTTTTTGAATGTATGTAAATCACTGTTACTTGTAGGCACTTTTCAATTACACAGAAAGCAGCAATGTGCACTCCAACGGAACGTCATGCTCAAACTAGTACTACGGCACTACTTCTGCCTCTATGTCACATAGCGTGGTAGTGTCATGTTCCTTCACTATTCAACTTTAAGAGGCGGTACCTAATTTTCATTGATAATGAACAAATTGAAATTGACTTTTGGCCAGCTAGAACGGGCAAATACTTCAGTGTGTGGCGGTTTGGTGTGGGCTTGAGCTTGAGGATTGCTTGGGTTTTATTGGGATTGTGCTGCACTCCCCATCGTTTGAATCAAAGTTCCAACCTGGAGACTGGAGAGCTCGGCCGGCAGGAAGGTCGATGCTTCCACTGAAGACACAAGGTTGTGTCGTCCACGTATTGGCTGCGTTTAACGGAATGCTGGGATGTCTGAGCAATAAATTATGAAAAGTAGAGGAACCTTGAGGGACGCCGGCTCTGGGCGTGAAGGCTGCAGAGAGATGCGCTAGAAAAGCGACACAATTTTGTCGACGGGATAAGTAGTCCTTGATTGTGCGGACGAAGGCCCGGTGGAAATAGAAACGAAGGAGTTTGATGAGTAATCTGTCATGCCAAACTGAGTCGAATGTTCGTTTGATGTCGAGCATGACTGCGAGAAGGCAGTGGTCGGCGTTTATGGCGATGGTGACGTCTGTTTGTAGTTCCAAGAAATCTGTGGTGCGTCTGTTTGGGCGGAAACCAAACTGGATGTTTGTAAGAATGTGCCGTTCGTCGAGGAAAGCGCGCATACAATCACAGAGGATGCGCTGGGAAGTTTTTCCTATGACGTTTAGCAGGAAAATCGACCTATATGATAGACGATCAGGTTTGCGCAGCATGATCACATTGGCCGCTTTCCAGGGGGCTGGGAAGTGGCGTGTGCGAAAGCAGCAATTGAAAATGAATGTTGGGAATGTAATGGTTATCGCAGGCAGTTGACGGAGGACCCTTCGCGGGATTCCATTGTCCCCCGGGGCGGAGTTCTTTCCTTTGGCAGGTGCCTCAGTTAAGTCCTCCTCCCGGATAGGCAGCACGAGCTCGCGTTCAGGGACCTCTTCGGGTAGGGGAATGAAAGGAGGACCTGAAGGTCAGGCCAGTGCCTTTGAACATAATGGAAGTAGTTGTCGTTGAAATGGGGGTCGTTGGGGACCTGGTGGACTTCGTCGAGAGTACTGGCGAAAACATCAGAGGCACGTTGGGGATCTGCGATGACTTCGCCGTCGACTTGGAGCTGAAGTGAGGGGGAAGTACGCTGCTCTTAGAGATCTCACAGTTTCCTCCAGAATCTGGCCCTTTCGCGCTGGTCTGGGAAAATGTTGGAAAGGGGCTGAGCAAATAGGCGGATGACTGAGTGAGTCACAGTATCGATGTTTGCTGGCGCGTTCGGCAGGTGTTGAAGCATCGGCTGTCTTCAGCGGAGCTGCGGCGGCTGGCCTGGCTGCTTCGGCGGGGCGAGACGGGCACTTCGAAGAGAAGGCCATATGGTCACCGTTGCAGTTGCTACACTTCGGTTGCGGAGATGTCTTGCAGGCTAAGGTGAAGTGAGCGTCGAAGCAGATTCCGCAGGTGGCTAATTGCTGCTGACAAGCACAAGATAAGTGATCAAATTTCAAACACTTGCTGCATTGGATAGCTTGGGAACGGGAAGTTTAGTGGAATAAATTTAATTGAACATCCGCAAATCTTTGGAGAGGAGATGATCGTGGGTGGATTGTAGTGATGTGGAAGACGCCAGTGAACTCGTCAGTTTGCCTGGAACGAATCCTTTAGGCGTTGGTAACGCGAGCTCAGCGGCCGAGAGAGAGCTCTTCACGTCCTCAGGGGCGACGTCGTGCTCGACTCGACGAACGACGCAAGAGAATTTGGGCATTCTCGGAGTGGTGGGCTCACGGGTTGTTGAGGCTCTAAGCGGCTAGATGCTCAGGGATTTCCCTACATGCTGTAGAGCAGTGATTCCCAAAGTGGGCGATATCGCCCCTTGGGGGGCGCTGGAACGATCCAGGGGGGCGATAGTAACCTCGGGTGCATTTGGGGGGCGGTGAATAAAAATAAGGGGGCGGTGAATGCTTAACGAAGGAAGAGAAGATAAGAAGAATTAGAAAAACCATTCGTACATATTTCACCTGTTGTGTAACATAGTGCAACATTATTTATTCCATGAAGACTATTATCCATTATTAAATGTTCTTATTCTTCTTCATACCATTTCTTACCTAGAAATACTCTTATAGATAATTATCAGTTTCAAGAAGCTACCGCTACAATATATTTCTGTTTGTTCGCTTAAAGAATGTAGATTCTAGGGGTCGCTGAGTATTTTTTTTCTGAAAAGGGGGCGGTAGGCCAAATAAGTTTGGGAACCACTGCTGTAGAGGTTCGAGGGGCCTTTCCAGGTTTGGACAAGGAGAAATGATGGTTGGTACTCCATTGCCGTAGATACGGAGGCTGGAGACAACTAGTCCTGGAAGCTCCACGAAGTCCCTGGAGGAAAGCAGCGCTTGGGAGAAATTCCCAATACTGCAACATCTGTAAGACTATTCTCGCTCTAAAAAGAACCTAAACGTTTTGCTCAACTATTCTTTTCTTTAATGAAAGCTAATGCACTTCGCTTTATCGGTTCGTGCCCAGGTCAGATAAAAATGTCTGTTAGATATTATGGCCGTAAAGGAACCTGAACATATTGTTCGGTGGTATTTTTGGTGCACAGTGGGGCCAAATTCAGAAAACATGGCCAAAAGCTCAAGAGATGTTCAAATCTTCACGAAATTGGTTACTCGGGGGTTTTCGATATCGCTGATTACGAATTTGCAAAAACCAAATGGCGACTTCAATATGGTGGATCTATATTATAAAAAATAGTTGCATCACAACAAAAATTGATTTGTAGATGTTTGCGAATGAATAATTAACAGAAGAAATATAATTATTATACATTTATTCAAAGAACATTTGTACAAGAGAAAAATAAATGAATTCCCATAAAAATCATTGAACTCCGAATCTGAGGTATCGGTTTCACTAACATGTGCGACGGTGTCTGTTGCTGATGCAAACGAAACAGTCACGGTTCGAGGGACTAATAACGCCACAGGCTGTCTCGATAAACTGCGAGTCTTTTTTTGCGGCAGCTGTCTTAGGCTCGAAATATATGGATCCGAAGTGACCATAGCCTGTTGAAAACATCTTCTATGCATTTGATTCTCGTACATTTTCGCGCAAAGTCCGGTACTTTCTTATATCTTTATTTCGTGCTTCTTAGGCATCTTCGGACAATTGCCCGATTGGCAACAAAGCTGAAGATATGATTTGTGAACCGTGAATCAATATTTTATGTACCGAAGTTGGCATATTATACCATGGGTATAATTTGACAAAATCCTTTGCAGTTTCTTCGGTATATTTTGTGAACTTAACATAATCTATCGCATGACCAGTAGATATTGCTTGTAGAATTACGTAGAATCGGTCTATCAGAGTTTTATCTACCCCGGTTATATAAGCAGATAGATCAGAATTTTCGAAAAACCTCCGAGCGGTATTACCATCGTTGGTGCTTTCGAACCCGTGCTTTGGACATTCAATCGACGAGAAGCGACAATTTATTATGAAATCCTTCTTGAATGTTTTTTTGCGCTCTGCGACCGACATTATTTTTCTCGTTTGGAGTACGCGCTTGCCACTTTTGAATGCCCAATTTATATGATAAATGCAGAAAGCATTCAAAGAAGCGTATCCACGCGCGCAGTGTCGACAATCCTAACCGCAGAGCAGATTCGTCAACCTTCTTTTGTAACATCTCGTCAATGTTGTTAAACTCTTTAGATGTAGCTCCACATAAATAGCATCGTAGAGTAGATGCTGTAGAAGTCACTGCGTTGCACACTTTGCCATCGATCATTGTGAATGGCATCTTGTAAGTAATGGATATTGTTTTTCCATTTATGAAGTGTTCCAATGGTTGAAGTGCTGCTATTTGTGCTTCAATCTCCTGTACTTCGTTTACTGTTGACTCAGTAGTTTCGTGTAAGAACTGTAGCTTTATTGGCGTACAGAATCGAGGCGATGATGGTCTAGGATTTTTCCATTTAATAAATTCTGTGTCGTGATTGACAGACAGGATCTGTAACCGTACGACCGAAGTGAAAAAAATGCTGGCATCTGACT
>CALNHX010013554.1:0-15434 GCA_940337035.1 Agriotes lineatus
TACGTACATTTGAGTACGTTATCGCTAGAGCTTTCTGAGTATAGATTTTTAGGCCCTAAAACCCGGCTCGCATTTCACGGGGAAATAGGCAATCCCTAAAGACATAGTAAAACCCCATACTTGCCCTGTAGAAAAATATTTTGTCTATTTTGAAGAATAGCTTTGACAAGCGTCGAAATCCAGATAAGATTGCCTAGAATTTGACCCGTACACGAGGTCAAGCTCTCATCCGGGTTTATCACCAGAATACACACGTGTACAGATACCCGCATAAAGTAAGAAACTCATAACTTCAAACAATTACCTTTATCATTGAAATAAACCAAAATTATCCCGTTTATTTACATTGGCACGAGTTATCATTAATTTGTTTTGCAGTTCTGCCAACACTGACTCGCCAAAACCAACGACCGCGCATGGCGAAGATATCTGCAATACACCCATGCGAATGAGGTGGCCTACCACTCCCGGACCAACCACATGATCAGCCCCAAATATAATATTATACCTTTTACATAATTTTGCGAATGATTTATTTTTATTTTATAGTATTGAATAAATTTATTTTTCGTTACTTGTTGTTCTTTGAGTCAGTTAAAGTGTAAATAAACCGACCCTAGGCCCAATTAGAAGCTACCATTAATAAGGGCACAATCAGTTAATACTACAAATTAATTTACAAAAATAAATATAAACAGGTAATGTTATCGTAGAAGTTGAAGAACTTAGTCGGCAGCTGGGAGTGTAGTCATGTGGATGTGTTATGCTGAAGCCGCTCGACCAGCAGCAGGACACTATCTAGTGCTGTTGAACGATTAGTGAGTTAGTTGGAGGAATTAGCTTTTGAGGCGTCACATAAAGTCATATGCGGTTTAGGACGTAGCGAGTTCAGCGATGAGGAGTTATATAAACAGGAAAAAAATTTACAAAAAGGTGCAGCTGTGTGTGAACTATTTCTAGAGGGAGCCGTAGGGCAACGCATCTTTATAGATTTGATGGTTAGTCTTGGCCTGATGGGCATATCGATGTTCGTCAACGCGCGGCGCGGTACCTTCAACGGTAGTTTTTTGACTGATACGGTCGTAGATATAACCCTCTTCCACGAGCAATGAATTCCATAACTTAGTTATATCGCTCATTTTCCTGGAGATCCTTTTTAGCAGCTTTTGAAGCTCCCACTGCTTTAGCGACTGCTGCAGCACCACCTCCAAGGAATCCCAAGGCGGCTAATGCGGAAATTAGGGGCATAAACGGCAAGATACCTTCTCTCTTGGGAACAAGTACTACTCTAGACCGGATACGGCGTGTTCTTCGTGATTTCGAACGAAGAGCGCCTCCATACCGGATAGGGACGCTCCTCCCAATACGTTTAGACATAGTTCGCCTTGTATGCTTCCGTTTCCGAGAGACTCCCATTCCGCGTTTCGTCTTCGCCTTCATAATACCGGTAATGGGTAGTGCACGTCTCCGTTTCCGGGAGACTATCATACCAAGTTTGGTTTTCCCTTTCATAATTTCCGTAATAGCTAGGGCTGCAGCTCTTTCCCCAATAGTGGAGTCTGCAGCGTGACGTGTCGAAAGATCGCTAGATTGAGAGTATGTGATGTCGTGTTGCTTGCAGGCCTCGTCCAGAATATTCCTTCCTCGATCGCCGTGAGAAAGCCGCTTGTTTGAGCGGGTACCAGGTCCGCAAAATTTGTAACCTGGTATATGTAATTCGAAGGGCAACCTCAATGAGGGTATGCAACAAACCGCGACCATTCCGTCTGACGCTTCGATGACGACTACGAGTTTTACGTGTAGCACATCTCATCTTAACAATAAATTGGTCGTCGAAGAGGAACTGACGATGTGCAGCCCAAAGGAATGAATATATACTCTTTTAAACACGTTACTACTGACGACGTACACTAATAAAAACATGTTATTAAACAGTCGTTTTATAAACTTAAAACTGCCAACTAAAAGTCAATTTTAGACACTGTCGTAGATAAACGTTTATTTGTATTCCAAAACCCTCGATCAACCTAAATATAACTATCTGAGGACACTGTTGGAGTCTCTGAAACAAATCGGATCTTCGAATACTGCGACGGTTGTGTAGTTATCAAGCCGCATGTAGTAAAAGATAATTCTGTGATGGTGTTTAACGATGTAGCGTGCGATACCCAAAGCATAATTAGAGATTATTTTAGTTTCGGACGTCACCAAAATAAAGATTATTTTACCTTTGTCAAACTTACTCATCAATTCCAAAACAACTCGTGCGAGATAATGCCAATATCATAATCGTATTCCAGCAAGACTACACGCATCTTAAACACATTTACGACAATCATGTAAACACAGACATGTCATTCGACAAGTTTAAAATTTATATTCTTACTGTTGGAACCGCGATAATGGATTTCTGGTTCTTGACAAAGAAGAGCTTACCTGATTTCCTCTTGACTTAATTCTTCCTCGTTTAGGTTTAGTTGTATGTTTTGGTCTTCCAATTGTATTGTTTGTTCTGTAGGGTTTTGCTTTTTGTACATTTCCTTAAAGTATTCTACCCATCTTTTTCTTATTTCTTCTTTTGTTGGGCATACTTTTCCTGGCTTATCTCTTATTTTTGTTTTTAATCTATACTTTCTTCCTGTTATTTTTCCTTGCTATTTCATATAGTTTCCGTATGTCATGTATTCTTGCAACTTCTTCTGCTTCTTGCTCTACAAATAATCTTTTATCTTTTTTTGCACTTCTTTTGACCTCTTTGTTCTTCTTTCGATATTCCTCTTCCAGCCGCTTTTGTGTTCATTATTCCTAGTATTTATTAGTTTTAATTTTAGATTTTTTCCTTTCATTATCGTTTTGACAGTGTTTTGGGGAGCCATGTTTTATCTTTGTTTTTTGTAGGCCTTGCGTATTTTCAGCGTACATAAATCAAACAAGTAGAGACACTCACTGTCGGTTCCTTTGACGTCAAAATACCGATTTGTATGACCTTGAACGGCTCCTGGGGGGGGGGGGGGGGGGGTACTTTCCCATAGTATTAACAGATGGTGCCACTACTTTCTTACATATGATTGGTAGCAGATCCAGTAACTGGGCTATGATTGGTAGAACTTTGCGCTGCCATCTGATAGTCAAGCTTAGAAATACCCCCCGAGTTACTGTCCCAGGCACTCTAGACAGGTTTCGACATTTGGAATGAGTGTCTCTACTTGTTTGATGTATGTACTATTGCTACCAAAAAAAACTAGGACAACGTTTTTTTAGCTGTGTGAATCTGAATTTTTAATTGGCAACTGAATGTGATTAACTTTCAAATTATTTCAAAACGTCACTGTCAATCATGCCTAAAGCAAGTTCAGTTTCAAAAGCTAGGAGTAATGCTGGCATACAAAACGGTGTAACTATTCAGCAAATTGCATGTTGATTTAGTTTTATAACTATTTTATATTGTAGCTTTTGATATTAAAATGTTATGACATGTAAATAATTCTAACCTGTCATATGACAGTTTCTTAAGGTCATTTAATCAACTAAAACAATAAAAATGCATGGCTAATGGATTTGGAGGTTGTCCTAGTTTTTTGTGGTACCAATAGTACGCTGGTATTTTGTTGCTGAAATAGTAATAGCCGTTTTTACTTCCGTTTACAATAAAGGAAGTAAGTATTGGATTCACCCCTAAAATTCGAAATTGAGTTTTCAACAGATCTTCACGTTTCAGAGTCACCTGAACCCAAATAACATTTTTTTTTCATTGGTCTGTCTGTGTGTGTGTCTGTGAATAGAATATCTCAAAAACGAAAAGAGGTATGTCGTTGAAACTTCATATATTAGTTTTGTGTAATATGTAGATGCGACACCGAGCTTATGAAGAAAATCGCATAACCGGAAGTAGATGTTTACTCTTGTGATTTTTTAGTTTTTTTTCGATTTTTTCAAAAACGCCTCTAACGATTTTTTTCAAACTTCACATTTTTATTACATTTTGAATGTGTATGGATGTGAGATAGGTGATTTTCCAATTGAATACTTCTAAAATGGGTTTCTTTTGTTTCTTTTTTTTAATTTTTTTATTAACTCCTATTTTAAATAAAACACCCGGTATATTATTACATTTTTGAACTCAGCTTAAAATTCTAGAGAAAATTTTTCTCTTCAACTAACGCTCTATTTTGTACCGTTTTGGAGAATTTGTAAGTTTTGAAAATTTTTTACAAATGCTTAAAAATTTAAAATCAAATTTTTGGCTAATTATAAGATCACTGTAAAAGGAAGTTTTGTGCGTGTATCACACGAGATTTTTTGTATTTCTGCCACACTTCTATGCTGTCCTTGGTTAAGTCTTCTAATTTCCCGATTTCTTGATCTACCTTCTTTAACAACTCGCAATTTCCTGTCAATGTTTTTGTGTTGTATTGTAGAGATATGATGATGATTATTAAATTAATAAATGAACTCACTACATATATCCTATTATGTTTTATTATTTAAATCAAATTTTGACTGATTAAAAGTAAATAAATAATTGTACGAATGGGTTCATTGATTGTAGTGTTTTGCCCCTTATAGTAATTCGCACATCTGCAATTAAAATTATTTATGGCTAGCTTTCAGTAGGCATGTAGACTCAAATCTGCAAGTTAGGTTCAACTATGTGTTTATATTTAAACTCTCGTATTAACGCCACTGGGCTGTGAAATTAAAAAGCAGTACCGCGCAGACTCACTACGCTGTCAATATTTATCTATCAACAAATTGAATTTTAGTGCGGTTCGTTCTGGTGTATTTACTAGTTAATTCAACGGAAAATATATGAACAAATTATCAGGTAATTCAAATCTCGCGCTTTATTAAGCGTCACTAATGGTGTTTTGTTTTTAGATCGTTGTTTCATGACGTAAACCGACGCCGCTTGGGTTAATTCATTTGTTATTCGCTCCACTAACCTCACAATTCTAATTTGGATAATTATTGGCAAAATAATTTATCTGCAGACTTGGATATGCCTGCTGCTTACTCAAAATGGTAACATCTCGCTGGTACATAAATTTCCGGCTCCTCAAGCTGTCAATGAAGTTTTTACTGTACTTTAACTTTTTCAGGTGATGGTACGTTCATCCCGGACGGAGCCCTAAGCTGGATCTTCTCTGGAAGTCGTTGCCTTCGATGTTGATGATGCTGGCCTTGGTGCTTCAGTCCCACACGATACCTAGCAGTAGTCAGCTCTGGTCTTAGAGTTGGCCACGGCTCACATTCGGAAGCTTGCTGTGGTGAAATAACTTTTGATTTTGGAAAACGTTGCCCCCACACTCACTTATGCTCCACAATTTGCTGATCACAATGGTATAATTTTTATTAATTTATTTTGATTGTAAATAGCTTAAAATGCAATTAATTTGGAGACACAAATTATACTGTCATGAAATTAATTTTATTCAATTGTTTCTCCTTGTTAGTTAACAACAATTGCCTATCTGGCTTCATAAATCTGGATGTTAATTGAATACAAATCAATGACTTACAAACTAAATTCCAACTTATATTATAACAATGTACAACATCTTAACTCTAAAATTATTGTTTGTTCACGTTCGTATTTAAACTAAGTTATAGCGCCACTCACTATGTTTTATTTGGATTGTCTGTTCACTGACTCATTTTTATAAACACAAATCTCGTTCATTTCCTGTAGTGTGAATTTCTTGCATTTTATAAAACTTGTCTGCTTTTCACCATTTTTCAAATATTACCATTCCATTTTCGATAGCCTTATTCGATCTAGTATTGTGCTCTCTTTGCACTGTATTAAGAACATTCTGTCCTTCTTACCTTTATTTAAAAAGTTCATAGAACTGTACTTATTCAATTATAATGACATGTAAATTTATTTAACACGCATTTAATAAACCCTTTGGTGATAGATTTGTTGAATTTTGATTGGCTTTACTTTGCACCAACCTCTTAATTTATGCTAATTGATATTTCTGTGACTCTAATTTACGAATTGAGCTCTGCCTTATTGCCATTTATTCTGAAGTAATTCAATTTAATATCGGCAATGCATTACCAATGCGTTGAGTAACGGGCTAAATACCATCTCAGTATTTTCCCTTCATTTGCTTTTTGGTGTAGTTGGATTTCAAAGTAAATTGAATTTGTGCTCTGACTATATTATAATCAGATCCTATGTCTGCACTTCCCATAACTCTTACATCTTTTAATGAATTTCTCTATTGCTGTTCGATAATTATGTTGTCAATCTGATTTCTTGCATTTCCGGCAGGTGTTATCCATGTTGCCTCGTGGATATCTTTGCGTTTCCATTTACATTTCAGTATTCGATTAGTTTTTGACCATTTTCATTTGCTTCTTCAATTTCGTGTTTTCCCATCACATTTTCTTTGTTTTTGTAATTCTTCCTACTTTTGCGTTCCCCTCCCCCACCCCATTAAAATCTTGATGTCTCTTTCGTATCTTTTAGGAATTGTAACGAGTAATGTTTGGATCTGATCATAGAATTCGTTTTTTGTGTATTCTCCTTTTTTATTTGTAGGGGCATATACATTTATGAGTTGTGTGAGAGTGAACGGAACGGACGCGAAATAATTCGGTGGCGATAAATCACTCGTTTACGAGCCTTATCACGTCTTAAGTTTCGCGTAGTTAAGTGCAGTGGATTTATAAAACCAAAACACACAACAAAGAGTGGCAGATTGAAGGAGAAACAAATAATAAGGGGGTAAAACGCTACAAAGTGCAGAAAATTAGCAGAACGGGCAGAACGCGAGCCCAAGATATTAGGCGGCCGGCGCGCAGATAACGCGTCCGCTCGGGTCAAAGAGCGCGATAAACGTGCGACAAAGGTCGGTAAGAAGCAGCTGTAGCTACTGGCGGCAAGGTGTTGACGCGATATCGCAAACGGGAAAATAAACATTAAAGTTAATTTATTCAGAGGCGTAGAACGAAAGTAAAGTATAAAGATGGAGCAACTTATTGAAAAAATTAGTAAACAACTAGATAAAATGGAAAGTGCAAATATAAGGATTGAGACTAAATTGGATTCAGTAACTAAGGAACTGGAACAAATTAAAAGAGAAAATACTAACGTTAAGATGGAATTAGAAACTCTCAAAACGCAAAATGCTGAAAAGGATCAAAGAATCGAAATATTAGAAAGGGAAGCAAGAAAAAAGAAAATAATAATAGGCGGAATTGAAGAGACAGAAAATGAAAGCGATTTAGAAAGGAAGGAAAAGGTTAGAACAATGGTAAGAGACATAGGCGTAAAACTGAACATAGAAAACGAAGTACAAGAGATAATTAGAATTGGGAAACGAAATAATAGAGAAGGAATTTCACCAAGGCTCATACTGATTGAACTTTCAACCAGCAATAAAAAATTCGAAATATTAAAAGCAGCTAAAAATCTAAAAGGCAGCAACATATATATTTCAGAAGACTATCCCAAGCATATAAGAGAACAGAGAAAAACTCTGAAGGAACACTTAGTAACTGCAAGACAAAAAGGACACAAAGCAGTGATAAAATACAATAAATTAGTGGTCAACGACGAAATATACACTTTGGAAGAACTGGAAAAAAATAAAAAGAAGGGCAGAACTACCAGCGAAAGGTCACCTATTAACCAACAAGAAGGACAACCAAACAAATGTCCAAATTTGGGAGACCCTCCAAAAAACTAAGAAGATTTATGGACGGATGTGAAAAAGATGACGACCCTGGCCATGAAATAAGGACAGAAAACGGGAAAAAACACATATACAAAGGAAGAAACAATTTAACTGGAGAAAAAAGTGTAATAAAGTTAGGTACATGGAATGTTAGAGGTTTGAGAGGGAAAGAGGAAGAACTAGCACTAGAATTAGATAAGATGAAGTTAGAAATAATAGGGTTAACGGAAACAAAGAAAAAAGGCAAAGGTCTAGAAAAATTTGCGAAAGATTATTATATATACTGGTCGGGAGTGGAAGAAACAGAAAGAGCAAGAGCAGGTGTAGCAATAGTATTACATGAGAAAACAATCCCAAAAGTAACAAAAGAAAATTTCGTAAATGAGAGAATTATAACAATGGATATGGAATTCCGCAAAAAAGAAACGTTTACATTGTTAATATGTTACGGACCCAACGAGGATGCAAGCTTAGAGGAAAAGGACAAGTTCTACCAGAAGCTACAAGAAGAAATAGACAAAACTGATAACACAATAATCATCATGGGAGACTTAAACGGACGGGTAGGGAACAAGAATGAGGGAATAGAAGGGAGCCTTGGAAAACAAGGAGAAGAAGAGAAAAACTCAAATGGAGAGAGAATAATAGAATTATGTATGGAAAACGAATTAGTTATAGCAAATACGAAGTTCATGCATAAGCCCATACACAAAATAACAAGAGAAGAACCAAACAAAGGACAAAGGTCAATAATAGATTATTTCCTGATTAATAGGGACAAACTGAAAGACGTAAAAGACGTTAGAGTAAGAAGAGGGCCCGAAATTGGAAGTGACCACTACCTACTAACTATGGAATTACGAGATAATGAAAGAAAACAGAAAGAGTTTAAAAGAAAAGTTGTCAATGAGAAAATTAAAAACCATAAACTGAAAGAGGAAAGGGTGAGAAATCATTTCCAAAGGATAATAGAAGAAAACTTCCAACAGGAACCGATAAAAGAGAGTATAGAACAAAAATGGGAACAATTTAAAGGGATCATAATAAGAGCCGCAGAGCAGTGTTGTGGAAAGACAAGGATCGGCAAAGGAAACCAAAAGAGAACACCATGGTGGACAGAAGAAGTTAAAAGGGCAGTGAAAGAAAAGAAAATAAAATGGACAACGTATCTACAAAACAAAACACCCGAAAGTTATGAAGAATATAAGAAGAAGAGAGAACAGGTTAAAATAATGGTTAGAACAGCAAAACAACAGGCATGGGTGGAGTTCGGGAACAAAATGAAAGATGCACACAAAGAAAACCAGAAACTATTTTATGGGGTCCTAAAAAATGTAAGAACAAAGAAAGATATTAACCTAGGATACATACGAGATAAAGAGGGGAAAATTCTGAGTGAACATAAAGAAATAATGGAAAGGTGGAGTCAATATTTCCGATCACTACTAGAGGAAGAAGAAGAACAGAAAACAGTGGCAAGTAATCGTAAGAACCAGCTGCCTGTACAAGATAATAAAACAGAATCTATCACTGAGAAGGAATTAGAAATGGCAATAAGAAGACTTAAGTTAGGCAAAGCAGCAGGCAGCGATAACATAACACCGGAAATGGTAAAATATATGGGCGAAGTAGGAAAAATAAAGCTACTTGAAATATTCAATACAGCACTAAGGCAGGGCACGGCACCGCTAGATTGGCAAACAGGCATCATAAACCCTATATTCAAAAAAGGCGACTCTAGGGACTGCAATAATTATAGAGGGATTACTTTAATTAGTGTACCAGGGAAAATATACGCCCGAATTATAGAGAACAGAATAAGGCAACAAATAGAAAATACACTAGAAGATACACAAAGTGGATTCCGACCTAATAGAAGTACACAGGATCTGATATTTATAATAAGGCAAATGACAGAGAAGGCAATTAGGACGATGCAACAAATACATTTATGTTTCATTGATCTAGAAAAAGCCTTTGATCGAATTAAAAGAGATAACGTTTGGGAAAGCCTAGAAAAAAGAGGAGTAGAGGAGAGCAACATAACGGCTATAAAGAGTCTATATAAAAATAACAATAACTATGTACGAATGAAACATGCAACGTCAAGACCTTTCACAATAAAAAATGGCTTACGTCAAGGATGCATCCTGAGTCCACTTCTCTTCTCAATAGTTTTAGATGATGCAATAAAGGAATGTAAAAAAGAGGTCAAAGAATATGTAGTGGGAAACTGGAAAATGGAGAAAATAGGAATTAGTGAGATAGCATACGCAGATGATATGGTAATATTCGGGAAAAATGAAAAAGACCTCCAGCATAACTTGGACATATATAACAAGGCATTAAGACAGAAAAATATGAGGATCAATAAAAATAAAACAAAAACAATGATCATAGATGTGAAAGAAAGAAAGCACAATATATATATAGAAGGAATTAAAATCGAACAGGTCACCAACTTCAGATACTTGGGAACAAACATAAATTGCCAAGGACATCTAACGGAAGAGATCGGTGAAAGAATAGGTGCTACTGGAAGACTTTTCAACGCGATAAAATCAAAATTCCTAAACAAAAAAGAGATACCCAAACAGATAAAAACTGAAGTATACAAAAAGATTGCCGTTCCTATACTAACATATGCAAGTGAATCCTGGTCAACAACAACGAGAATCCAAAGTAGACTAAACAGCATAGAAATGAGATTTCTTAGGAAAATTGAGGGAAAGACAAAATTCGACAGAATCAGAAATGAAACATACAGGCAAAACTTAAATGTAAGACCTATAAACGAAATAGTACAAGAAAACCAGCTGAGATGGAGGGGACATGTGCACAGGATGGAGGAAGATAGAACTACAAGGAAAATATACGAAGCAAGGGTTACAAACAGAAAAAGAGGCAGACCAAGGAAGACATGGAAAGAAGAAACAGAAAAAGCAGCTGAAGCAAGAGGAGTCCTAGTGAGCCATATAGAAAAGAAAGCAAAAGATAGAAAATTATGGAGGGAGATATGTAGAAGAAAACCAACATGAATAAACCCACAGCCTTACACCGCAAGGTAAAAAAGGCTTGCGATTAAGTAAGTAAGTAAGTAATATACATTTATAATAACTATGTTCCGGTACCTTGCTTTGAATTTCGCCCACATGATTCGGTCTGATAATAATCGTTCTCATTCCATTAATGATGCCACTGTTTCTGCTGGGTTTATCATTAGTGCTACTCCTCTTTCTCTCTTTGCGTTTTCATCTTTTGTTCCTGAATATATAATAGTGTTTCCACTTTGCAATATAATGCTTCCTTCTTTCTTCCATCTTGTTTCACTTATTTCTAGAACTTTTAATTTATATTTATTCATTTGTTCTGCTTTGCTTATCTCAAACATTGTCCTTACATTTCAACATCCTGTATAAAGTGTTATTCTACTTTCAATTTCTTTTCTTTTTCGGGTTTTATTACTTTTTTTGGTTTTTCTGCTGTGATCACCTATCCTGTTTTGATCTATTTCTTGCGTTTCTTCTATCTTGTTCACTATATCCATCTCGTTTCCTAGTCTTCTATTTGGCAACTATCTTTATTTGTCCTTTCTACTGCGTTTTGATAATTGGGGTTCCTTGTTTTACTGTCCCTGTCTTCTTTTGTGCAAACCGCATTAACAGACTTTGGACTGGTTTAATTTCATTTTCCTTTTCTTGGTTAGTCTTCTTCTTTGCGCTGCTTATTGCTGTTGATGTCCCTTCCTCTAGCGACCTGTCTGTTACAGTTCTTTTTATTCCACCTGCGTATTTCAATTTCTTTTCTTCTTCATTTCCTAGATCCTTCATGCTATATACCTCCCCATTTATTATCAATCTGTTTCCTCTCAGGGTAGCATTGTATCCTTGCTCCGATGCTTACTTCATATGCTTAATTAGTCCCTTTCTTTCATCTTGTTCATGTGGGGAAGATTTTTGTTTAGCCAAATATTTATCCCTTTTATTTTATTTGTGTTTTAAGCATTTCTATTTTTCTGCCGTAATTAGCAATGGATACTATAGTATTGATATATTTTTCTTTTCTTCGTATTTGCCCATTCTTTTTATATTTTCTACTTCTGTGTTGAAGTCCATCTCTAATTCCATTTTAACTGCAACTTATTTGAATCTCTCTATCAGCTTTCCTCTCGTTTCTTTGCCGTTTCCATTACTCCGTGATAAACCAGGTCTTTCTTTTTCTAGTTTCTCTATTATTATTTCTTGTTAATTTAATTGGTCTTCCAGTTTCTCTATTCTTGCATGTTGTTTCTCAATTGTTTCCTCTCGCCTTTCTATTGTTAATCTTAGTTGCCTTATTTCTTCTTTGCTGTTTCGGCTGTTTTCCCAATGTTTCCATTCAGTGTATCCAGTTGTGTTGTAATTTTTTGGAGAATTTGTGGCATCACTTCCATTTTGTTATTTTATTTGTGATTCGTGTTTGTGTGTGATTTATCGTCGAAAGCACCTCAAGAAAGGACAAATCCTGAATGTAGAAGAAGACAAATATTGGAAAGACATGCACAAACAGTGAAGTGTTTTTAAATGATGACATCAGCAGTTTTTCCAAGTTTATGGAACAATTTGCGTCACACAAATTTAGATGTTACCAAGCAGATAAGTTTATGTTCAAATAAGATTATTTACAGCAGTAGCACCATAGTTTTTGCATATATGTTGTAGTCTCAATCAGCAGTGGTGTATAAAAAATTACAATCTTATGTTCTTTTATCCATAAGTTATATAGGTTAAGTTGTTTTATTTTTATAAATATACTGTTACATGTTTGTATTACTTGAGTATGTAAATAAATGTCATAATTACAGAAGCTATCTTTAGTTAATTACAGAGTAAAATATGATAAAAGAGTAAAACTGTGCTCTTTAGAGCAAAATTATTTAAAATGCGAGTACTGTAATTTAGGACCACCTACTACCAGAGATGCAATGTTGCCAAGTCTAACAGCATGGCTTGTAAGTGTAGAAGACAGTGGTATAAGTAGTTCATAGCATCCAAATTTCTTTTGTCCTAGAACTTCTTTGCAACATAAAAAATCTGCTGTGATACACTCACACAATTTCCTTTTCAGTGCCCTTATGATTAGCCAAAAATTTAATTTTTAATAAAGCATGTCAAAAATTTTAAAAAATTACAAATTCTACAAAAACGGCACAAAATAGAGCATTCGTTGAAGGGACAAATTTTCTCTAAAATTTTAAGCTGAATTCAAAAATGTAATAATATACCAGGTGTTCTATTTAAATAGGCGTTAATATAAAAAATATGAATAAAACAAAAAAAAACCCACTTTAGAAGTATTCAACTGGAAAACCACCTTCTCACATCAATATACATTAAAAATGTAAAGTTTGAAAAAAATCGTTAGAGCCGTTTTTGAAAAAAGCGAAAAAACTGAAAAATCACAAAAGTAAACACCTACTTCCGGTTAAGCGATTTTCTTCAAAATACAAAACTTGTATATGAAGTTTCAACGCCATACTTTTTCGTTTTTGAGATATTCTGTTGGCAGACAGATACACAGGCAGACAGACACACAGACAGACAGACCAATGAACAAAAACATGTTTTTTGGGTTCAGGGGACTCGAAAACGTGAAGATCTGTTGAAAACTCAATTTCGAATTTTTGTGGCGAGTTCAATACTTCCTTTATCGTAAAAGGAAGTAAAAATCAAGATTCCCTTGGTCCTCAATTGTTATCAGCACTTTTATGATTATAGGGAGAAACAAACGACAATAAATCATATTTATATTTACGTAATTAAAATAAATACACTTTCTTTACAAAGACAAGTAGTTAATATAAAACTTGTTAGCACCATTAACGATTCAAAACTAAACTAAGAGTCGTTATCAATTGGAAAAGGTAATATCAGGCAGTATATTACACCATATTTACAAAATCTACAATTGACTAGCCTTGTTTCATGGACCCAGGTCCATGCAGTTCTATAAAAGCTTCCAGAGCATGTGGTACCTGCCCCTGGTAAGTGAGATTGAATGTTTTCACAGCCTTCGCGGCGATGCATTTTAAACTTAATTTAGCCTGGGTTTTCAAAATGATCTCAGCTATTCCTGAAAGCACCAGATAGTATAATATAACACAAGGTAATGGAAATCTGTAATTGTACCTGTAGTTGATGAATCTAATGGAGTTTCGCCACGCATATTCACAGAATCAGTATGCGCCCCTGCTTCTGTCAGATCTACGATAATTGAATGGAGTGTAGCAAAATCCGATATGGGTTTTTGATAATGGACAATAACATGTAAAGGTGTATTTCGTTCTGAATCCATTGCGTTGACGTCAGCACCACACTGAATCAACAGCTTTGCTGTCTCAGCACACGGGAATCTGGAATTAAAATTCCTGTTATTAATATATACAAATATTAACTGCGTTTTCTCAATCTTCCAACACCACTTCCACAACAATAAAAAGTTAATTTCTACAGATACTGCCAGTTAAACTTAGTAGAATATAGAGAGTGGGGTAGTTTTGATCTCAATATAATTGGAATCTTTATATCTACATTTTTTCAAAGGTGGTTAAATTAGCATATAGTTATATTATTTTATGGACATTTCAGACTTAATTTCAGTTTTGAAAAATTATATATGAATCACTGGCTATAAGAGAAAATTTAAATTAGTTATGAAACGATTAAGATCAGGTTAATCGTTGATTATCGGACAATTTCCGATTAGTCGTAATTGCCGATTAACATTACGATTAGCATTTTAACAGCGATTTCAAGTCAGATTAGTGACCTTTATAAGACCGGTCGTAAGTAACACACCTAAATTAACATTATTTATCACAAACTTGTAAACACACTTATCGAGCCTATTCCTTTGAATTCTCTATTACCAAATTGGACCTGAAATAAACTGTAAAATTATAACTTGAATAAACAAATGAACATTCAAGCTCTAGATTCAAGTGGCAGACTTATGTTACGTATGGAATTTTAGTTCAAGCTTTACTGTCTTCTCAAGCATTTCTGCCGAAAATTCAATTGAGATTAATTTTCAAAACACGAAAAACCATGTCGTCAAAGCGTAACGTTTCTGCTTCAGATTTGCCAGACAAGAAACGCAGAAAAGTTTTGGTTTTTTGAGGTTGCATAGTATAAATAAATCTAGTTACTGGAACCTAACCCCGTTTTTATCATTTATGTGTTTACTTGCACATTGCGGTTTTGCGCTTCGCGGCATTCTTCTGCAACGTAACCCCCGCAAACGGCCAGGTCTGCCTGTATTATAATTATTTAAGTTTCATGTTTTTTAAACTTTGCTTAACTTTTGACACATGCAACATAACCTAACTTTAAATATTACTGGAAATCACTAGATCCGAAGTACATTCCCAAAAAAACTGTAATTTCCAGGTACACTCAGCAAATATTGAAAAAATTTGACATTTACAGCTCACGAGTTTTATCAATGGATAATAATAACATAATCTACACAATTTTGACAGAATCATTTAACTTTGATGGAATGTTTAATACTGAACACAAAGTTGTGCTGTGTATGGAAAAATGGAGGACATCACTTCGAACACCTGTAGTTGTTTTTGTTATTAGCGTTTTTATATATTCAACCAAAATTTTTGTATTTGTTAAAATGACACTACTGATATAACCTTAAATTGACAGATATAAAATGCCAATGTGACTTTTATTATCACAACTGTCAACATAAATT
>CALNHX010013555.1:0-15419 GCA_940337035.1 Agriotes lineatus
GGTGATTTTGATGCTATTACTATACGTCCTTCGTCTGCAATATGTCCTTAGTAAAGTAAAAAAGAATATTAAACACTAGAAAAGCTAGATATATTATCTAATAAAGCTAGTTCCGCTTCATTACTTACAATTCCACAAATTTAATGAATTCTGCATTGCTCCGTTTTTAAAAAGTTAGAGACCGACCCTGATATTCCGCATATCTCGATCATATATTAGATATTAAGTTTGCAGATGAGAGACAGGGAAGAAGACCTTACACGAATTTCGTGTTTTTATTGCTTAGAAACCGTGACATTTAAGCGAGCAAATAACGATATTGTAAAAGTCACATAGACATTGTTTACAAAAGCACCCATAAAACAAATTAAAATAATCTCTAGGTTCCTGGTCGGGAGCGGGATCGAATAACGACTCTAATTTATTGAGTCTGTCAGTCAAAAAAGATAAACATATATTCTAAAATCAACCCTCAACTAGTTATTTTTGATTTTATAATATTATTAAAATATAAAGTGAATGATTAAGTGGCTGAAAAATTATACTATGGCTGTCTCTTAGAATATTTAAATTGACGTATTTCATTATGAACTAATAGTTTGACCATCTGCCACTTTCACTGTTTAAAGATTTACTATCAACATACCGATCTGCATTTGAAACAGTTCCTTCAACACGTTTACTTAGTCAATTCCTTAATAGAATCCTATATGTCAAAGATACCCAATGCCAGAAGTTGTCAGTAAAAATCACATTTAATCTTAAACCTGCTTTCGAATTATCTTTCATTCTAGATGGTATAGTCAAAATCAAGCACCCAATAGACAATAATGTAATGATATGTAGAGTATAAGCGAAGTACTTAACATTTTCGAGTTTTGTGAAAGTACTAACCATTGCCATTTCCGATTGAGCCATTAGATTTCCGGCACACCACTCGTAAAACTTAAAGTGCAAGAAAACCCAAGCAAAAAACTCGTATATAAGACGAATCGAAGAAGAGACGAAAAGGGCAACGACACAGGACTTTGAGATGTAGAACGTAGAAAGTACATGAATTAAGCACAAAACAAGGGGATGTGTTTGAACAAATATAGAAATATAGATATAGGGTCCTGACAGAAACTAAAAGAGACAGGGAATAAAATACATAGAAATTATTTATATCCATTTCTATAGTGAAACTGAAAAACACAAAAGAGCAACGAGTGTCATGTTTATTATGTTTCATATAGCTTGAAAAATTTTACTAAACAAGAAATAAATAAAGGAATTATGATAACGGAACTATAAAAATGGGATCATATCTTTGTCATTATCGCAGTATACGCCCAAACGGATGATGGATATATGGACATAAAAGATTATTTTTAAATAAAATAAGCCACTGAAATGGGTAACAATACTTGAGATTTGAATACCATAGTGGGAAAACAGGAAGATAGTCAAGTGGTGGCCCCATTGTGAAGAAACTATAAATAATAATGGAGTAGGACTAATAAATATGTTCCAAAAACCGGATAATGCATGGGTATTAACAACATAAAAACATACATAAATATACGTAGATACAACCTACTCATAAATTAAGGTCAATTATATACATCATAGAACGACAGATTTCGGATATTAAAATTACTAACGTTGAAGTATACAGAGGTGCAGAATGTGGTAGTGATCACTGCTTGCTAATAGCTAACTTATGAGTCCAACATTATAAACAACAACAAAAAAAAAACAATGTGTTAACCTTTCCTCCGTTTAAGTTGATACCTCGATTTGACCAATCTAACTGCTTAAACAGTCCTTCTGAGACTAGGATGAACAACTGTGGTGATATTTTACTTACTTTTTCTTTTTAAATCTTATTTAGAAATCAGATATCAATCGGTCAATTTAATGGGCTGTAACTCAAATTGTTATTTAACTCCTTCTGGAGTGCCGCAGGGTAGTAATTTGGGACCTCTATTGTTTTTAATTTTTATCAATGACTTGTGTTCTTGCCTGAAGCACTCACGTGGATTATTATTTGCTGACGATCTTAAAATCTATAAGGAAATAAATGACTTCAATGATGTCAAACTGTTTCAACAGGATATTGATTCTATAGTACAATGGAGTACTTTTAATAAACTTTATTTTAACGTCGAAAAATGTAAATATGTTACTTATACCTTAAATAAAATCCCAGTCGCGATTCAATATACTATGAATGGCAATAATTTGCGAAAGGAGTTCCGAATTAAAGATTTTGGTATAATTTTTGTCCCTACATTGAGTTGGGAGTTTCATATAGAGTATGCAGTGTCCTCCTCATTGAAAAGCCTTGGTTTCTTGATGAGAAATACTTTTCACTTTCAGTCTGTTGCTGCTATTAATCTGCTCTATAACGCTCTTCTCAGGACAAAACTTGAGTATGGATCCAGAGTTTGGAACTCTGGCGTGAAGACGTACCAAAATAAACTTGAAACTGTCCAAAATAAATATCTTAAATTTATTTACTATAAGAAACATGGTCGGTATCCTGATTAGTCTTTATACCAAAATGTGAGACGAGAATTTCAAGTCATTAAACTTTGTTATCGTCGAGAAATTATGGAGGTAAATAATCCAATCGACTGTCCAACTTGCTACCCCTTGTCAGTCTTTATATTCCGGCTTACAGGACAAGGCCTCGTGACGTACTCTATGTACCATCCTACCGAACAAACCTGCGCAAGTACTCTCCTATTGTCAGAATGATCATTTATGCTAATAGGTTAATTGCAGATTCTGATGCTAATATATTTAATACATCTCTCACTTAATTTAAAACTGTTCTTAAAAATTACTATTACCAGCATTTTTTACATAATTAACAACTCAAATGGAGGAATCACTTGGATATCTGGTTATCTTGGCTATATATATTATTTTTATTTTTAATTGTCTTTTATGTATACTATAACTTTCTAGTTGTTATTTTGTTTTGTAATATATATGGGAACGCTGACAGTATTATTTGGCGCATGCCCGTTCTGTCAGTTTATTATAAATAAATAAATAAATATTGTGTAATTCCTCTCTGTATAGCAAAAAAATGGGTTATCGTGAGTTCTTCATGCTGCTTTGGCGTTTCCATAGATCATTTTAGTGTATTTTTATACCTATGATCCACACGGGCCTCCGCTAGCTAGTTGATATTTTTAACAGAGTCAAAATCATTTTCGTAGTCAACAAATGCCACATGCATTCACATGTTGTACTCGGTCATTTTTTAATTAAAATTTTAACGGTCACAGGTACTGAATCCTTTCCGAAATGCTGCTTGTTCTACAGGTTGGTAATTTTCAAGTTTTGTATTTATTCTATTTGCAATTATTTTCGTAAATAATTTGTACAGCTGTAATAACAGGGTAATTGGTCTGTAGTCAAACCATTTTAAATTTTATTGATTGCAAAAAATTAGCATTGGGATTATTTATAGATCTGTCAAAAGCATATGACTGCCTAGATAGAAATTATCTGGTTACAAAATTAAGCAAGTATGGAGTTAGAGGGAATGCTATGAAATGGTTTGAATCCTACCTCTCGGATCGCCAACAAAGAGTAGCAATAAGAAAAGATGGAAAAAATGTAAAGTCTACTGTTCAGAACAATAATGTAGGAGTTCCACAAGGGAGCATTGCTGGACCAATTCTCTTTATTCTATTTATAAACGACCTGGATTTGGTGATTATTGATGAACTTAGTGCAATAACAAATTTTGCAGATGATACAAACTTTGTGTTGGTTTATGAAAATACTCAAGAACCCATCGATGAAACCAACAACTTATTTTTAAGAGCCAAAAAGTGGTTTGAAAGCAATAAAGAAAAAAACTAAAACTGTAATTTTTAGAACAAACCGACCTACAAGAGAAATACCAAATCAAATAGAAATTGATGATGAAGAGACAGAAGTAGCGGGTTATGCAAAGTTTTATCATTTATGTTGAATCAAATGTTAGATATTAATATTTTGGGGATGCAGTTCAGCAACAGAAAACATTTGTGTAATTCAAAAACGAATAACTTGAATAACATATAAACTGGGTTTTAGAGATTTGTGTAGGGGGGGGGGGGTGTACCAATCCAAAGGTATGCTAACAGTTTTTGGTATTTATATATTCGAATGCTTGATGTTTCTTTTTAGGAATAAGCAAACATTTGCAGCAAATAATACAAATCATAATTACAATACAAGAACATTAAATATTTACTATCCGAAACATAGACTTAGTATGATGAAAAAAAATCCATAATATATGAGCATAAAACTTTTTAATAACCTGCCAAACACTATACAAAGTGTAGAAAGTCAAAATTTATTTAAACTAAAAGTAAAACAACTGTTATTAATGTTAGAACTGTACTCGGTAAATAAATATTTCGAAAAAGTGTAATCTTTTTTTTCTACTAGTTGTTAATGTATTTTATGACGTCATTTCATTTTGTGTTTTGTGATACTGCTGCAAGTGTGTATTATAGATGTATACTTTGAAATAAAGAAGTATTACTATTATTATTATAGAAAGGGTGGGTCTCCTTAGGTATTACTATGTTGCATCGTTCCCTTTTCGGGTATGTTTCCTTGCTCTAGATAGATCTTGAAGCTTAAGAGCAATTATATTTTCTGCTTCTTTGATCATCTCGATCATTATCTCGTCACAACCAGAAGCTTTGTTATTTTTCATCACAATGTAATATACAGAATTCATGAAACTCGTAAGCTGAAACACTATTTAGTTTTTCAATACTAAAAAGGTGCCTGTTAAAAATTCATTTTCTAAAATCTTATTTATACAATGTGTTCAGTAATAATGTATTAAGGACAAATGATTTTGCCGGCAAAAATTTTTTTCGAAAGTATTATGTTTTGGCAATGTCAAAGTTAGTTTGTGGTAAAAGAAACTGATAAAATCCCAAGGAAAAATTTTGAATTTTTGCCACTATAAAAACACGTAATTGGTTGAATTTTGAGAAATCATAGCATGTGATTGGATAATAAGAGATGCGGGAAATAGTCATTAAAAAATCCATAAGGAGCGGCCATGGAAATTCAAAGGTATGAATAATATGTTGGCGGCACTGTAAGTCTATGTCAAATTCGAGTAGCAGGTTAGGTTTTGCGTCAATCTGTGTCAAAACTAGCGGTAAACCTAACCTGATAACATCGAATTTAAGATAGACTGACAGTGCCACCAACATATTATTCATACCTTTGAATTTCCACAGCCGCCCTTATAGATTTTTTAATGAACATATTTTATATAAAACGAGAGGGTTTATTTACGCTTGTTTTCTTGGTTGGGACGGGAATATTCCAGAATGGAATTATTGAACAGGGTACACGAGTATCGGGAGATCAAAAATAATCTTGATCGCGGGAGCCCACTGTCTACACTGCACTTTATAAAACTAAGTACATTTAAGTACAATTAACTGAATTATTAGTTCATGTGGCTAACAGTCTAATCATCAGCTACACAAATATTCAAAAATATGTAATCTAAACCAAATTTATACATTAAATTGATAGGTAACATTAAAATAACAACGGGTAAGTTAAACAAGACGTCAAACTGAATTATAAACTTTTGACCATTCTAACGAGTGATTCCAAATTAGATTCATCAAAGCAGGCCAGAAAAAAATTACGCATGTCGCTGCTTGAATTTGTGACATTTGAACTACATGCAATCCTTGCAAATATTAATAAAGAGCAACTAAACTAATCATTCAAAGCCAGTTTCATATAACTTTTGTTTTTTTTTATTTAAATTATGTAAATAATTCAAAACAACTGCTAATAATTGGAAATAACTAGTCTCTGTTTATAATGTAATAACTATTTCGTTTCGCTACAATGCTGCAAAGACAGTTTTAAAAAAATTTTAATCAAAGAAGATGCTGTATGTGGCCACTGCCGACATCGCTACACAGCGTAACTCTTCTTTTCATGGCATTGTAAACATTGTTTAGCACCCCATGAGTATTGTTTATTTCTTTCAATATGATTCACTATCCTCTATCGAAGATCATCCAAATCGGTGAGAGGGGGTTTGAAAATCGAATTTTTAACATTTGGACACAAAAAGAAATCGCAAGGCGTCAAATCGCATGATCTAGGAGGATAAAGTTGTAAATCTTGTTTTTGCACTTTCGGGACTAAAGTTGATACTTTAGTCCCCGTAAACAGGGACTAAAGTAGCTCATTTAATCCCTAGGGACTAAAGTAAAAATGATACCGTAACTATGGTAAATTTATGTACACACGAGGTTAGTAGGTTAGGTTTTGTTTGCCATTTGACACACGCTGACGCAAAACTTAACCTGCAAATCTCGAATTTGACATATACTGACAATACACTTCACTACTGCTAACTGATTCAGGCTATCCAGGACCTGCTGCAATTCAGTTTTTAATAAATTGTAATTGTCAGTTTCCAAAATGCAAGATTCCAAATTTTGGAAATGTTTGATGACAATATTCCCAAAAGTGCAAAAAATAGCGTATATACCTCGGGACTAAAGTGCCTAAATCCCGCGAGTGAGTTTGTTGCCACGAGGGAAAGCCCGAGGGCAACAACCACTCAAGGGATTAAATGGTGCACTTTAGTCCCTCATGATATAATATACTATTAAGGATACGCGACAAGTACTGTAAGAAAGATCGACCTGTTGATGCAATTGTCGAATTGATATATGCGATTGATCTTCGATCACTGCTCTCGCAGCTTCAATGTTTTCTTCGTTCCGTACTCTTGGCCTGCCAGTACTTGCTTTAGGAGCTACGCTTCCTGTTTCCCTATAAACGTCCACAATGTGACGAAGAGCCCTACTAAACGTGTCATGGTGAACCGTCACATCTGGAAATTCTTCAATAAAATCTTCAAAAGCGTCTCGCATGGAATGGACCCATTCCCCATTGACTTTTTGGCCATTTCTGAAGTACAATTCTAGCATGGACTGTTTTTGGCCGTCTATGAATACTATAACCTAAAATATACAAACTAAAAGTTTTGTTGATTTCATAACGTGTTTCACTGGATGTGTATCGAGTTTTGCAAATTTCATTGCTACAAACGACTACCATTTACGGTGTGCGCGGTGGTATTGTGTATAATGTAATACAACTGTCTTCAATACGGGTTTTCGGAACTGTTTTTTTTAAGTTCGGTAGAAATTTATGAGTTTGTTTCAACAAATCTGCACAGACCTGTCGTGGATAATTGAATGCAAGAACAATTTAGTACTTATAATCCAGAATTATGCTGAAATCACGGTGAGAGATGATTTAATACGTTTCAAATCGAGATGACAGTTATAAAATGACAGTTGTAACTGAATTAATGCTAGACATGCAATATATACCTATCTTTCTTTTTCTATGCCTTCTTTGATGAATCTAATTTTAAATCACACGTTATGTCACAGAAAGCATGCTTCAGATTAAGCAAGTTTGATTGTTTTCAATGGCTCTCGCGATGAAGCATATTTTTGATCTCCCCGTACTTATCTAGTAAATTTTGTAATAAATACACTCGTATTTAAAATGTGTTATTACTTCCTTTTACGATAAAGGAAGTATTGGATTCACCCCAAAAATTCGAAATTTTCAACAGATCTTCACGTTTTAGAGTTCCATGAACCCACAAAACATGTTTTTGTTCATTGGTCTGTCTGTGTGTCTGTCTCCCTGGGAACAGAATATCTCAAAAACGAAAAGAGGTATGGCATTGAAACTTCATATATAAGTTTTGTGTACTATGTAGATGCGACAGCAAGCTTTTGAAGAAAATCACATAACTGGAAGTACGGTGATTACTCTTGTAATTTTTCAGTTTTTTTCGATTTTTTTTTCAAACTTTACATTTTTAATGTCTATTGATGTGCGAGAGGTGATTTTCCAGTTGAATACCTCTAAAATGGGTTTCTTTTGTTTTTTTTCTATTTGAAAATGTTTGACAAATGCTTAAAAATTCAAAATCAAATTTTTGGCTAATTTTAAGATCACTGTAAAAAGAAGTTTTGTGAGTGTATCACACCAGATTTTTTGAAATTACGATACCTATGTAAATGCATGTTAATGCGTGTAAGTACGTTGTCTGCCCTGTTCAAATATGAGACGTTAAAATGATTTTAAGTTTCGAATATGCGTATAATCGTAGGTAACACAACCCAGAATTTACAAAATACTTTCTGTGCCATATTACTGAAATGAAATGACAACACTACTGAGTTATGACGTCATAATAATTTAATCACGTGATACTGAAATTTCATTAAAAAAATATTATACGTTTTCAACTCTATGTTTTGTTATTTACGACGTCACGGGAAAAGGGTAATGTGCAGACTTTACAATGGTGTTTACTGCCCACCGCAATGAAACAAAGCATTTAACAACCTAATTGATTATACATAAGGACTGCTAGACATGTTACTACTTCAAATTAAAGTTAATGTGCTGCTTCTTCTCTCCCTTTGCTTCCTCTTCATAGAAAAGATCATCTTTCAATATATAAATAATACATATGACAATTGCCCAAAAATTACATGCTTAGATAAGCTAATCCAAGAGTCGCGAGTCCTCGATCTTTGTCCGGTTTCAGAAAATTTAAAATGCAGATAAAAGCCTCTACAATATGCCATCTGCTGGAAAATGTGTAATAGTTATGTCACTATGAGGTTCAACACATACAAGATCTTCTGCTGGGATTGGAACGTTTCATTCCCAGTAACATTCCAGTAGGACTTAACAGCATATGACCACACCAGTTAATGTCTAAGGTACTCGCCGCTCTGCATGCTTAGGCCTTGTTCATAACAAACAACGAACTATTTGTAAAATAAATTCAAAGCTAACTTCCCAATTGCCACTTAAATTTATAGAAAATAGTCAGTAAATTTTTTTAATCCGATTTTTTTTTAATTACAAAAAGGTATTCTTCTGTCTTCTACAGTGCCAATTCATTTTTCTTGGTAATTAAGGACTCTTAAAAAATAATGGATCGAGTATCCTTTTTCCGTAAAATATGTATTTAGCGCAATTTACTTGAACTTGAACTTCGGTGGAAGTTTCTGTAAAACTAAATTTTACATTTTATTATTATATCCTATAGCCTGTAATTAATAATACAAGGGCGGGTGGAAGGATCTAGACCCCGTGAAAGATCTTCAAAGAGATGGCTTTATCAAGTGAAGACCATCATCGGAAAACCTCTTCAACAAATCACCCATGATGCGTATGATTGCGCAAAATGGAAAGAAAATGTCCACACAGCAGTGGAGCATGTTGATAACGACGCTTCTGTCAAGAAGCGAAGGTCTGAAGATGATAGCCTGTAAAGTACGATGATTGTTCAATAGAAACACGTCTGGAGGCTCTAACATAATTTTTATTTACTCAATTTAAAAAATATATCTATTGACATTAAGGCATGAGTCCTATTGTTGTAGTAATATATAGATTTCCTGCTGGCAGCTATTAATAAAACCAGTCTCTAACAGCAATCTGCACTTCAGCGTTCGAAGTGAGTCGCTGTCCCTTTAGCGACTGCTTTGGTGGACCAAAGACGGGAACTTTGTGATAATAAGAGTTCGAATAGTGGAATTTACACTTTCTATACTTATGTTCATCATTTCAGGTAGTTATCTGACTTTAATACTTACACCTAAAGCAGTTGCCATAAGCCACATGTTTTCATCTGAATTTGCAACATGAACATGTCCTGAATGAACCAAATCTTCCTTGTCAAAATTTTCTGCCTTACTAAACCACTGTGGTGTGAGAATAACTATAGTGGCCACCAAATCACCATCAACAGCTCTCATTCTCTCATGGATTTCTAGTGAATGACGTCCTTTGGCGACTAAAAATTAAATATTATCTTTGGACGGATTTTTCATATCAAACGCCATTTCGGAGCTCCATAAAAATGCAAACAAAGAAGCAACCACAAAGAAATTTGGCATACACCTCACTAATACGCCAATAAACAGTTTCACAACCGCATGCAATTGTCATGATAATCAAGTCGCACCTATGCCATCAAAACGTGTTTCTGTTGAACAATCCTCGTATTAATACATAAACACAATACACTATTACTTTATTCGGCTAAATAGTTCATACACCATGATATCAATATTAAGATTTAAATAAACCGCCTGTCAGACGATTTAGATATCAACCTTTAGCAATGTAAATATAACTACCCTTATCAGTAGAGGTGGCTCAGAGGTAGAACCGGTGATTGTAGGCCAGAAAATGTGGGCTTAATTCTCTCTGAATTCAACCGTTACAATCTAGAGCCCAATCCGGCTTTTATAACCTCCTCAAAGAGCAGATGCCGATTCCACACGCAGTGGGGATGTAACAACAAGACGACGACAACCCCTATATAATAAAAAAAAACTTAATTTAAGGTATTGTAATTTGCCCTATTTGCCATTAAAGCAACAAATTAACATTTCATAAATTGTATGTAAATATACTTCAATAACATTTAAATAACTACACGAAATTTCAATAAACTAGCATTTATTTATTTACGCTCACTTTTATCTACACACATTTATTTATTAAAGTTTTTGAATAAAACTAAGTCCATATTGAAATAAACTTGTATCCTATTTGTCAACATAAGACTACTAACAAATTCGTTTTAATTATGAAACGTTAGTCCCCAAAGTCCCTTATGGTGGTACAATTTGCAGAAAAGTTATTATTAATCCCAAACGCATTTATTTTTAAACTAATAGAAAATATTGTAATGGGAACTAAAAACCATGATTTGATGCTAAACGACAATTATCCTGCAAAATTAATCACCTCTTGAAGAAAGAGAACCCTTTGCATTGCTATGTATAGATCTTTAGAACATGATTTAAAAAGTTTGACTAGTAATCAAAATATAAAAGTTTTTTCAACTTTCAGTTCGAAAAAAATAAAGGTTAGACAATAAATAGCAGCTGTTGTACGTTCACTTGACCTGAAAGATAACATATACGAGTACCGTATAATCGAAAACTGTTTTCCTTTAAAGGGCTGTGGATTTTCGTTAATATTTAATTTATTTTGGCAGTATGGAATAAAGGTACTATATATAATATAACCTATACAAGTTTGACAGAATTACTTAACCTTTACAGAATGTTTAATACTGAACACGAAACGGTGCTGTGTATGTAAAATGGCGGAAATCACTTTAAATATCTGTTTTTGTTAGTAACTTTTTATGCATTCATCAGAAATATTTGTATTTGTTGAAATGATATGGCTGATATAACTTTAAATTAACTCTCAACATTATACTAAACTAAAAAATATCTCCAGAAATTTTTGATCATACTGTATATCATATAAAGCAAATTTTTCTTCTAATATATTTAAATTATATTTTAGTAGTGATTAGTAGTGACATGGAACGTACAGGGAGTGCACACAAAATGGATGGAGGTGGTGAAAGAAGTTGAAAAATTAGATATTGACATGATAACATTAACAGAAACGAAGAAAAAGGGATCAGGAATGGAAGAAGTGGCAAACTTTATTCATCTGTATAGTAGAGTACCGAAGGAAGAGAGGGCCAACAGAGGAGTATCCTTACTAGTCAAGAAAAAACTTAAAAAATATATAACTAATTTTGAACCGGTAGATGAGAGAATACTTAGGGCATATATGAACGTATTTGGAAAGATATTGGCAATTTTCGTAATCTATGCCCCTAATGATGACGAAATAGCGCAGATAAAAGACGCCTTTTATGACAAGCCACAAGAAACGATTGACGAGGTAGGGGACAATAGAGAAGTAATAATGTTAGGAGACTTCAATGGCCGAGTAGGATCCAAACAAAATGACATGGTCGTGAAGAGATTTGGTGAGGACGTCACTAATGATAGCGGAAAGAGACTCATCGATTTCTGCCACATCAATCAACTCAGAATTGCCAATGAATTCTTCCAAGATAAAGAAGTTCATAGATATACATGGATACAAGCAACTAGACAACTGAGATCGATAATAGACTACATCATCGTCAAACAGAAACCAGGTATTAAAATAGCAGATGTCAGAGTGCAGCGAGGTGCTGATTGCGGCTCCGATCACCACCTAGTAAAGGCAACAGTTGTATTTCTATATACAAACATGAAAACGGAATCCAATCAGCAAAACAAGCAGGACCAATTGGGGATGGAAAACATAGAAATCCCCATGTACAACATAGAAGGACTGAAAGAGGAGAGTATAAAAACTTTGTATCAGCGAAGATTGGACGAGAAATTAAACGATAAACAATATTACACGACAGAGAAGATACACCTAGATATAAAAAAAGCTGTACACCAAGCAACCAAGGAAGTGCTAGGTATAAGAAACAAAACAACGAGAAACATGCAAAAATGGTGGTGGAATGGTTACAGAAAAAGAAATAAATGGAAAGAAAGAAGCATACCTGAAATGGATCAATACTAAGAAGGACAAAGACGGGCAAAAATATGTCGAAAACAGAAGAATAGTGAGAAGATTAGTAATTGAAGAGAAAATAAAGCATTGGGACCGAAGATGTAGAGAGATTCGAATGTATATTGGAGGAAGAAGATGTTCAGAAGCCTGGAAATTTATTGACAATATAAGAACTGAAAAAAGCAGATCAACAATACAAACCATAACAATGAAGAAATGGGAGGAATATTATAAGCGTCTTCTGACAGAACAAAGAACGGAATTTGAAGAACAACCAACGAACATACATATAGAAGGAGAGCCCATAAAAGTGGAAGTAGAGACAGTAATAACAAGAGATCAATAAAAAAACCAATTAGGGTAGGCTGTGATATGTGTTATACGTTTGGCAGTACTGAAGTGTATTGTTAGTCTATGTCAAATTCGAGATTAAAAGGTTCGGTTTTGTTTGTTGTTTGACACAGACTGACGTAAAACTTAACCTGCAAATCTCGAATTTGACATAGACTGACAATACACTTCAGTACTGCCAAACGTATAACACATATCACAGCCTACCCTAATTGGTTTTTTTTATTGATCTCTTGTTACAAGCAATAAAGAAACTAAAAAATCGAAAAGCAAGCGGACCGGGAGGAATTGTGCCAGAGTTGATAAAGAATGGAACAGATAAAATGACAAGAATGCTTACAAAACTATTTAATAGATGTTTAAATGGAGAAACAGTTCCAGTAGAATGGAAAATAGGGTTTATGTCATCCATATACAAAAAGGGAAATCAACAGAAATGTGAAAACTACCGAGGAATAACTGTAACATCTACGATTAGTCGGCTTTACGGAAGAATTTTACGGGATATTATAGAAGAAGAATACAATGAAAGAGAAGCTGAGGAACAAAGCGGATTCCGTGCTGGCAGGTCATGCATGGACAACATATTCTGCCTAAAACAAATTATAGAGAAAAAGATAGCAACTGGAAGAGAATTACATCTGCTCTTTATTGACCTCATAAAGGCTTATGACAACATATCAATTGGAAAGATGTGGGAAGTGTTGCAAGAAACGAGGTTAAATCACACAATAATAAAAGCACTGCAAGAAATATACAGGGTGTTTCAAAACAAATGCGAAAAACTTAAGGGGCTGATTCCTTGTTCAAAATAAAGGATAGTTTATTATATAAACATTGGGTCAAAAGTCAACCATTAGGGAGATATCACACTGCAAATATGGCTGAATAATTAAATGTTCAGATAATAAATTTTTGATTAAATTAGTCGTATTTTGTATTCAAACTAAGTGAGCAATGTCAAATAAAACAACAATAAGAAACGTCTTAAAAAGTGATAACAGCCAACTAGATTATTTTTCTAAATTAAATTTCTTTTTCTCGACATGCAATGCTTTACGTTTTATTTTTTTATTTGGGAACGGTAAGTTTTATGAAAAAATTGCAAGAGACAAAAAAGTTTCTAAATAAACCAGGCTATCAATTGATATTTTTCCATGTCATTGCGTAAGTTTTTCTTAAATTTAGTTAAGAAGAATTATAGCTAGTCTAATTCAATCCCTTCTACTCTTTTTTAAAAAGTTGAAAAATATGCAAAAAGTATGTTTTTATAATAGTAATAATTCCATACAATTTTATTGTTCTACCTCTTTTCGTTTTTAAGGTAACAAATAAAAACATTATTTTTCCGCCATATTTGCAGTGCGATATCTCCCTAATGGTTGACTTTTGACCCAATGTTTATATAATAAAGTATTCTTTATTTTGAACAAGGAATCAGCCCCTTAAGTTTTTCGCATTTGTTTTGAAACACCCTGTATAAGAAATCAAAGTGAAGATTAAAATAGGGCAGCAAGTATCACAAGCCTTCACAGTAACGAAAGGACTAAAACAAGGATGTTGCATCTCCCCAACAATATTTAAAATATATATAGAGCATGCACTAAAGATATGGAAGAAGAAATGTAGCGACATGAGATTGGACTAAATGACTCTAAACTATATACTTTGCAGTTTGCGGACGATCAGGTTCTCATTGCCCAAGATAAAGACGACCTGGAATATATGACAAGAAAGATCAAGGAAGAATATGAAAAATGGGGTTTATCTATGAACATAGCCAAAACCAAATACCTTTGTGTGGGGGGAAAAGCAACAGACTTAGAACTAGAGAACAATGAAAATGTGGGGAGTTGTGACAAATACAAATACTTAGGAGTACAAATAGACAAGGAAGGAAAAGATTCGGTAGAAATAAGACAACGAATAAAACAAGGTCGAAGAGCGATAAAAAGATTAAATGGGATTTGGTGACGTAAGGAAATTACTAAGAAACGAAAACTAACTATTTACAACGTAATAATAAAAAGTATAACACTATATGGAGCTGAAGCGTGGAGGATGACGGAAGATGATAAAAGAAGAATTACAGCGGTTGAGATGGACGTCCTACGGAGATCATGTCGAGTATCAAGAAGAGAAAGAGTAACAAACGAAAGATTTAGAGAAAAGATGGCAGTACAAGAGACTATTATCGACGATATAAATAAGAAACAACTTACCTGGTACGACCATGTAAGGAGAATGGCAGAGGGAAGACTACCAAAGGCTGCCATGGAATGGATACCATCGGAGAGAAGAAAGAGAGGAAGACCCAGAAGAACTTGGGGAGAAGGAATCCGGAAAGCAATGAGCGAAAGATATCTAAATGAAAAACAATGTCTCGACCGGATACAGTGGAAAAGAAGTCTGGAAATCGGAAAGCGCCGACAGACGCTATAAACCGACAATATATATATTGCAATAGCTCACCAGGTAAACTATGCCTTAATTCAAGCAATGTCTTAAATATCAAATGATAACTGCTTTTAAATCGAGAGCTCTTATTTTCAGGGTGGGTTCATCAAAATCTA
>CALNHX010013556.1:0-15405 GCA_940337035.1 Agriotes lineatus
TTTTCAACAAGTTGTACGTCACGTTTAATTAACCATTTCTGTATTTGTCGTTTATTGGACGTGAAGTTGGATGGTTTATCGATAAGAACCGAATTATATGATGCATTATCCATAATTACCACACATTTTTCATCCAATTTGGACAAAGCAGGGATTAACTAACTGTTTTTCAACATTGTCTAAAAATGTCACCCTTCATACACTTATGATAGTTCCTGTTATTAGTCCAACAGTAAGTTACTTCCTGGAAAAAACAACTTTATGTGCATTCTGTAAGCTTTTTCTTTCCGCCTTAACTTTAGATGGATTACTTTTCAAGTCTGTGGTGTGGGTCCACCTAAGCACACTGGTTTCATTGCAAAGTATCCAAGTTTCATCCAAAAACATTTTTCACTAATTTTGAAATTGTAAATATTTCTTCCATATTCATGGACCAATTAATTAGATGTGCTAAATTAAGAACAAAACCATTATATGTTGGGTACAGAAATCTCGAAAAGGTAGATATCTCCGAGTGCGTCTTTGCAGACGATATAGCACTAATAACTGGGAGTGAGAAGGAATTAAAAAAAAAACCTAAAAGTGTGGAATGAAATTTTAACAAATAATGGAATGAAGATGAATAAATCCAAAACCAAAACAATGGTAATATCAGGGGAAAGAAAGGAAATTAGAGTTATAGTAGATAGTAGAAGAACTCATAGAACAAGTAAGTAGTTTCCAATATTTAGGAGTAACCTTAGAAGAAACAGGAAATCAAGGAATAGAGGTGAACAGAAGGATTGAAAAAACTAACAAAGTTTACTATGCGCTAAGCAAAGGGATCATTTGTTACGGTCTTAAACTGACTTTACGACACCGCACCGGCTCATACAATAACGAAACGGCCGGCGCGGGCCGTAACTGACGAAATCGGGACGAAATATCTCCTAGGCCGCTACCCAGCCGCAACAAGATAGGCCGGCTAGACTTTCAGTGGAGTTGGGCGGGTTCTTAACGAGATTATCTAAGGGTAACGGCCAGAGAGTCGGTAAATAACGGTAAAATAAAGAGGGCGCCACCAAGCCTGTCTTAACTCGAATAACCGGGCCTGGGCGGTTAGACGGGGGGAAGTATTCAAGACACTCCGTCGATAGGATTACTCAAGAGTTGCAAGTTGAAATAACAATTTCGGGATTGCCTTATGCAAAGATTGTAATTAGGTGCCAACCCGGCCGCGACTACGCAGCTGTCTCACCCACCTGTACGCTCAAGGCTCCCTCGTCCCGTCGCACAATAATCATTACACTGAAGGGGCGCTTATCTGAAACAGAACATGCACAAGTCGAAACAGAACAATAGTTTCCTTAATTAACAAGTCATATATTGAATCACGGGTTACAATGGGGCAGTGGAATGCGTCGCCCTATATATATATATATATTATATCTAAGAAAACACCAGCTGCCGCACGTTCTAACCTAGCGACAGATGTACAGAATAAACAAGATAGCACTAGGCGCAAGCCCGTGCAAAGATACAGTCTAAAATTCGAAATGAATGCGCAGCATGTGGGCGCGAAGCCTTATGTAACATACAGTAATGCAAGCCCTTGTAAAATAGACAGTCTGTAATTTGGAAATGCGGGCAAATATGACGACAGTGCCTGTAGGCACAAGAGATGTGACGGGCTCGCTCGCGGCGTTCCAAAACAACTCGCACACGGGACTTAATGCTTCCCGCGGGACAGGAACACTCGCGTTCACAACGGTAATCAGTTCAAATACACATACCTTAATACGTAGGCGGTCGGGAAGCCTGGTACAGTTGAGTTGCGACAGGCTGCAGTCTTAGGCGGCAGGTACATTCGATATTCGACGGTTATAGTGATGAGTGGGTATCCGCCATAATGGCGACGTGCGACGCGCCAGGACGCGTACAACTTGACGACGAAAATGGGCCACTTACGTTCTGCGGGACAGATCCTCGAATGTCGAGATGAAGGGGACGACCCCTTACTTACGAGAGCAGACACGGGACTCAAGATGCACCCACACTACGCCGGAACAATTCGGAGCTCGCACAACCACAACACCTCTCGAAGGTGAAACAATTCTCGCAGCGCTCGCTGCAACACCTCGAAACGGGCAACACCAAAGGGGGCCTCCACGGCAACAATATTAATCAACAGCGGCAGGCGTCCTCGGGCACCTAAGGGGCCAAAGGACGCCGCCTGGATCACACAACCACCAAACGAACGCTTTCTGCAACGGGCTGCGATCAACTGCCAAGAGGGAAACGCTGCAACATGACACATCGGTCGCGTCCCCACGTGACTATATCTCGGCAGCCAATCGTGAGGCGATAAGATGAAACAAATAAGTGCCGGTGACAAAGACAGCCAATGGCGAGGCGCCCAATAAAACAAATAAGTGCCGGTAACGAAGACAGCGCGAGGCCTCGCAGTCACACCAACAGCGTAAATTCTAGAAGGTTCGGAAATCCTGCGAGCGTTAACACCCGATTGTCAAAGTACCAACAAAGGGGTGCCCCGGATGACGAGAAATACTGCGCTTGAGGCCAAATATGTGCAAAATCATTATTATGGAATTAGGCGATAAAGCCAAATAAGTAACTAAAAGGGTTTAGCATACGGGCACGCTGCCCTAAAGCCTAGGTGGCTAATTAAAATACAAAATGACCTGACACATTAATAAGAGAGAAATCACAAGGGAAACAAAGATGAAGGTTTATAGAACAATATATAGACCAATACTCACGTACGGATGTGAATCATGGGTTCTTTCAGATAGAGAAAAAATCAAAATTAGGGCAGCTGAGATGAAATATTTAAGGAGAGTTAAAGGGGTAACAAAAAGAGACAGAATCAGAAATGAGGAAATAAGAGAAGAACTAAATATCGAACCTGTAGAAGAATTCATTGAACGAAGGCAACTTGGATGGTGGGGGCATCTACAAAGGATGGAGAGCAGAACTCAAACCAAACAGATTTGGGAATCAAAAGCGACAGGCAAAAGGAAAAGAGGAAGACCAAAGCAAACTTGGGATGAAATAATTGGAAAGATACTAAAGAAGAAAGGAAAAACGTGGGCAGAGGCAAAAAGACTAGCAGAAGATAGAAAGAGCTGGAAAAAGTTTATACTGAATTGAGTTTTAGTTAAAGTAGAGGAAGTATTAAATGTAATTAATACAATCCAGTTAAATGTACCTAAATGTATAAGTAAGAGAATGTATTGAAATCCTTACACCCTTATGGGTAAATGAGGATATGATTATATCTTTAAAAAAGCAATCCGCCGAAATTACATGACTCTTCTCACACAGCAATTCTCTTCCATTCACAATTTTGTATTTATATCCCATATTTTTTGGTGTCCAGTATAATTTTGAACGACTCCGAGTATAATTTAGTTCCTCTCTTGCACATCGCAATAAATTATCCAAAGTAAAAAAATCCCAAATTTTCTTCTTAATATCTTCCCTGAAACTATATTTCCTCAAGTTAGAAATTCCTTTTCTTTATTCATATCTTCATTTGGTTATTGCTGGAGTTGCGATTTTGCTTCGTTTAGAATATTAAACACAGTTGCATTTGAAATCTAGCATTATAAAAAGTTGTTAAAAATGTTAGGTATATCTGTTTAATTCTTAATACTAGCATCAAAGATTTGACCAACTCTGCCAATGATGGCTGTTTTACTTAAGTTACCAGTAATAGGTATCTTTTGTATTAGTAGAACGGCGTTTTATAGCCTCTTTGGTTGTACTATTAATACTGCTTTTTCGTGGCATTTTATTAAGCTTTATCGAAGTGTCAACTTGACGTCTCTGGCCACCTTGATTTTGACGTTAGGTATAATTTGTGACTAAACTGTTGTACACTGCTAAAATAATATAAATGCAAATCCTGCTCTGAATCATAAAGCAAAAAAAATAGACTATATAATAGTCAGTTACAAATAAAAACTGTATTGGATTATACTTGTTGTGGTTATTCTGTTTATTTAAATAAAGGGTTTATGTTCCCGTTGGGTGTATATTTTATTGTTAACAAATTTAAATAAATGACTCATTTCAAAGGGTTGGGTTTCTACATCCTAGTAAATATTATCTTTATTTGTGTAAATCATTGGAAATGCATTTGCTATCAACTTAATTATCGTGTTATATTTTTAGTAATTTAAAATTGTAAACACTTTGAGCAATGCTTATTTTACCACTGGAATCGCTACAATACTGCATATATTAACTAATGAGAACCAAATTCAATTATGGCAATCCAACCTCACAATTCCGCAAAACAAATTCGCTATTCTTTGACAATTATTAGTGATCACGTAATTAAAGCGTTGCCGGCATGACAACAATAACAGTAGCTAAATATACGTCACAAAAAAAATTACGCGTGTGCCCAAGGTGCACAAAAACCGACGCCACTCAGAAATTACTAAATTCAATTTTAGCTTTCCTAACCTTTCTGTTGCTTTTACTATAAAAACTAGGGCTTAACTCGAGCCCCCAGTAAGTCCCACGATGCCTAGTCCCTCTTTCTCCGCTTGTCTAGAGATACAAGCCGCTGATGCCCTGCGGAACGACTCCTCTGGCTCGACCGCTCCTAAAACGCCTTCAATTTAGCCGTTGTCTCACACCTAGGGCACCACCTGTTTCACATGAAGGTCGCTGTTTATCTCTAGCTCACAGAGCTCCAATTACACTGCTCTAATCTCGTACACAATCTCGGGAAAACCAGCCAACACGCGATGCATAAGTCAAACACTTCTTATAATCCTCTGCAGAGGCGCTACGAACTAACGCAAGCTACTACAGCGTACCCGAAAGATATAGAATTAGTTATTCACGTATTAATAATTATTCATGGGAAAGCCAAAATTAACACCACTTCACAGCTTTGCATACTTTCTCCAATTGTTTGTCTTCGACCATACAATGTTTTACATTACTTCCAAGCCTGCTCTGATTAAATTTTGTTGGTCAAATCAAGGGTAACGCTATTTTTAATGCCGTTTTACAAACTATTATCAAGGCCAATGCTATTTTATTCAATTTGAAGAAATTAAACTAGCACATTTCTGAAACACTTTATAAAATACTATTTGATATACTTGAGATGTTATTAATTGGTATTATAATCATAAAGGATTAAAATGTGTTCATATCAATTCATTAAAAAATATATACACCAGGATGGCTTTGAAATGGAGTAAAAGAAAATCTTCGTTTAGAACACAACAAAAGGTTTTAGTTTATTAATTTTGATGTGCTAAGTAAACTGTTTCCATTGGTAACAAGAGAAAAATATGCTTTATTAAATTTCTTGATTTTGTAGAGTGGCAAAGTATTAAGTCTAGCCATTTCCGTAATCAAACGACTGTTTCTGATTTATAAGGTGTTATACGTATCTGTTTGCAGGACAACTTGTTAGAGCCTCTTATTTGCTTGTATTCTATGTTTTTTCACATTATATACCGTTTTAAAGGTAATGAAAATTATGTTTTCAATAGCTAGTCGGAAATCCTATCTTGGGCATATCGTCAGCCGAATGGTCATGCCTCATAATTTATATCATGATAGATGGCTGTTACGGATTCTGATTAGAATTCTCTCGTCGTATAACCAATATCAAGAGCGGAAAGAAAGCTGCTCGCTTGTCTGCGATGTTTGGGATCTTAATAATATCAGAATTTAATCCATAATATTAGCAAGAATCTTATGTTCTAAGCAATAAGTTTATATTAAGTGTAATTAGTGCCTAATCGTTGTAAGGCGGCACAAAGAAGGTTAAAATAATTATTTGTATAATGGTAGCGTAATATTGTATCTATTTCAAGATGTCAAAGTATTAAAAAATTCATTATCTCTTTAAATTACTTAAATCGAATCTCTGTAACAGTTTTTGTACAATTAATTACTATGTTTAGCTAGAAAGTTCGAAAACAGAAATTATTAAATCTCTTCAGCTATTACCTATTAGGTGTAGGTTAAAAAGGGTGACCTACTTTAACAGTGGATTTGTTGGTATCTAAGTTAATAGTGACAGGAATGTTAACTTTGATGCATAGGTTAGAATTTTTCTTATTCAGTTCAACATTTTTTGATAGTTAATACACAGTTTTAAATAGCAATTTATGAAATCATATATAAAACTTAGCGGTTCAAACGTATAATAACGGATTAGATTTTTTTAGTTAATTTTAAAATTTAAATCACTTTAAATAGTAAGATATTACAGGCACAACAACATTACTAATCAAAAAGCCGTTCAGGTGTAGAACGCATCCCTAAGTTTTTCTGTTGACTAAAAGGCTGTTATAAAATAAACCTGGAAATACATGCATTTTAAGTTAGAACATTAGAATAGTTTATTTATGTATAGTTATTTACGTGGGAAGTCCGGTAAATTAGTTTTTACGGTATGAGTAAGATGTTACCAGACGACTCGACGTCTAGAATCTAGAATTTCAAAATGAATACCGTGAAGAATAGTGGTTTACAGGACATAAAATGTACGACAGTTTACTTCATTACTGTTTTGCATTATTGGAAGAAAATTTGCTTCTTACTTTCTTGCTGAATAACAGTTTGGCGGACTTAATTAAAAATAACAAATTTATGTTGTGTTGTGTCAGAGCGGTGACGTTTACGACGCAGAGTAGTAGCATGAAGAACTCCTAGAAACACCTGCTGGGGGAATGAATTCATTATTGTTTTATTTATTTATTTAATTGATTTATGTTGCGACGAACAGTACATTATGAACTAAGATTAGGTCACAGCGCAGTTAAAATAAATGCGGAGTAGAAACAGCTGTCAGCTTCATTGGTTAGCATTTAGGTTTATTATTATTTAGCCGCGTCTGTTACAGAAAAATATAAATAATTCTTTTTGATTGACGTATAGACAAATTGGTTTTAGATTTTTAACCAAATCTTTGAAGCTAATATTTTCAGGTTAGCGCCTGTACAGGTATACTTCAGGTTTATATCAACAGCTACTTTCTTGAACCACGACTGTTGTAAGTAAAATAAAGAGAAATTCCACAGCTATTGCGCTAGCTAGTTATTAGTAATTATATAAACGGCTTAGGAAAATTCCGTGATTGGATGAAAATGAAAAACGTCAATGTTCTAACGGAAGAAGTGATGGTAGCTTAGTATAATGGATTGATAGGAAAATCCGTGCCCCCTTCTTTGTGATCTACGTATTCAATGTTAAAGTCGATCTTATTTGTTTTTGAGAAAGTAGATATTAGCAGGTAAGTTTCATAGTATTCTATTTTTCAACTTATTTGGTAGTAAGGAAGAGCAGGGATCCCCCTAGTAGGGTTCATCTGATTGCCACTCGCTTTTCCATTCTATTCTTTAGTTAATGTCAATACAAAAAAAAATGTAAATTAGTTTGGAAATAAACACTATTATTATTATTATTATTATTATTAACTGTGTGATTAATTTGTAGATTTAAGACTTTGTGTGCGATTTTGAAAAGTAAAGGTATATCAACCTCAGAAGGCGAAAACGTTTGAGCAGAAAGATGTGGAGAAGTCTATAATTGAAGCTCTGATGTATCTGTTTATGTAGATGGTTGTTGTAATGGGAGTTATGGGTGCTTTTAAGTGCGATGAATTAGTAAATCTCAAAAAAACTTATTTTGAAGATAAAGGGTCTATATTGGTTATCAATACTCTAAAAACGAAAAACTACAAACCCCGTTCTTTTGTTGTAACTGATGCTGAAGGAAATGGTTTTAGTGGTTTAGAGATCTATCGAAAATGTGCAGTGCAACTGGTAGGTATAAATACTCTTTCAAAAATACCAAAGCTGATGGCGAACTATCTAAAGTCGAAGGATGGCCATTTCTATACAGGGCATTATTATAGACGAACGTCAGCAACATTATTAGCTAATGCGTCTGCTGATATTCTTACGCGTAAAAGACATAGAGGTTGACGTTCTTCGTCTATTGCTGAAAGTTATGTAGAAGAGTCGGTGACCAATAACATTGAAATAGCAAAAAAAAATATCAGCAAAGAAGTTACAAGTAAGAAAATTCACTTGCAAGATGAGGTAACAGAGGAGTCGGTGGAAAATCAATACACGACTTGTGTAAATTACCCAGTGTACTGTGTATTTTTATATTAATTACAAATGTCGATTGTTGCTGGTTATATTGTTGTTGTTCTGCACAATTGAATAAATTCTATTTTGGGAGTGGGAAAATGGGTGGGCAAAATTTTTTATCTACGATGGTGTCTAAAATTGACATTTAGTTCGCAGTTTTAAGTTTGTAAAACGACTGTTTAACAACATGTTTTCATTAGTTTACTTCGTCACTAGCAACGTGTTTAAAATTATTTCATTAATCACATCGTCAGTAGTAACGTGTTTTAATAGTATATTACTGGACGAGTGGAGAAACTAACATTTTCACTCACGCGTTTGACGATTTTATAAACGAAGCGAAGGCAAGTGTAAAAAGACAAACAAGTGACTGATTTAGAAGGCAGTCCCACTGAGCCACCACCACCCACAACCATCAACGGCCATCAACTAAGCAAATGCGCTGCGGTCTCACTGCAACCAGCGGTGGCCACCGCCAATTACTGTTCATTTAAATTTCGCGCTTATTTGACTCTTGCCGTGGGCAGATTTGCACTTTAAAACCCTTACAGCCAGTCTTATAAAGGCCACTAATCTGACGTTAACTTTAATTCGCGGTTAAAATAAACAAAAACGCATCAAAATTTGTTTACTAATGAATAAAATGCCATAAGCGCCAACGTTTTGATGCGCTTTTGTTTATTTTAACAGCGAATTAAAGTTAACGTCAGATTAGCGGCCTTTATAAGACCGGGCGTTAGTAAGAATAAATGACGTTATGTATGTAGATGTTTTGTTTATTTTGCGAATTGAAAATGTGGCTATCTTCAGATAGTGCTGATTCAAAGAAGGAAGACGTGTTCAGAAACTATTATATCTGGATAAAAATAAACAAAAGCAACGCAAAGTGTGGTGCGAGAAATATTTTTGCACAGAGAGCAACTCGGAGAATACCATCAACACAATTAATTAACGATAATGAAAAATTCTATAGTGACTACAGAATAAACCAAAATTTATTGTTACAATTTATTAATATCAAAGGTCAAATCTTTATTTTAATCTTGACATTTCACTCACCGCGAAATATCTAGCTGTTTGGTAATCACCACAGAACAAAAAACCCTAACGGATGGTGCCGATGGTGGTTGATCGCTAGTGGTGGCTCAGTGGGACTGTGGCCTTATACGTTTGGCAGTACTGAAGTGTATTGTCAAATTCGAAGTTGGTAAGTTAGGTTTTGTTTATTATTTGACACAAATCGCAAATCTTAAAACCTGTTTTTATCTACGACAGTGCGTAATATTGCCTTTTAGTTGGCAGATGTAAGTTTGTAAAACGACTGTTTAATAACATGTTTTCATTACTTTACGTCGTTAGTAATAACGTGTTTAAAAGATTTAATTAGGCACGTTGTCAGTAGCAACGTGTTTTAAAAATGTTAAAACACGCAAAATTACGAACGGTTGCTGGCAATCCTAATTTACATTTAACTTTTTTTGATATTTACCGTGTTTTCTAGATTCTATCGTAGATAAAATATTGTACGATACACATGCGTAAAGCATCTTTAGTCACTCGCGGGGCTTAAAACGCTCGCTCACTCGCGTTGTAACTCTACCCCACTCGTGCCTAAAGAGTAGCTTTACGCACTTGTATCGTAAATTACCATTACCACACTGCTTTCGCATAAGTTGACATAGCAAACAAGATGAGTAAGGGAAACAAACGCTTTTTCGTTCTGTATCCAAGTAAGAAACAACATGTTTTAAGAGTAGGCTTGAACAAATAGATATTTATGCAGTAAGAGAGATTTGAATATGTTTTTTCCTTGAGGTTAACAAGTCAACCGAAGGTAAAGAACATGAATATCTTCCGTGGTGCATATAATATGTTATTTACTAGCATATTAGTAAAAATAGTATGAAATTTCAAAATGTCGTAATGACATTTAAAATAAGAATATGTAAGTAACATCAAGGATTGTCGCAATGTATGGTTGCTAAGACGTTGCCTATAGTTGCATGGTAACCATGAGTTTGAGGGAGTAATAATATGAAAAATTTCTGGGAAGTTATGAGTAACGTTTCATATTTTGTATCTATGGCGAAAATGTACATAATCATATTGGTAGGAAATAATAACTATTTTCCACGGTCGTGTAAAAATTACAACGTTTTGCACAGTTTCTAGTGTCAAAAGTGACGTTTATAGCACTCTTCATTTTAGCGAGTAAATTACGCCTCTTGCGCAAATTACCATTGGTGACGAGTTTTAATACTATATTAAAGCACGCTTTGCCACTGTCGAGTTCGGACGCGATTTGAGTTTCTCGTACTAAACTGTGTGTTAAACTTAATATTTACATATTGTTGTTATTTCAAAATACTGATCCAATAAATTTAAGAGGAACACGTGCACGCGATACGCTGCAATCATCTGATTGTACTGTAGCTCAACAACTGTTCTAATAACTGCCACCGGCATAACACCGTTAGAACTTTATCAACCATGCCAAATGAAACTATCACAGACCCAGTCAAATTTCAACCAAAGCCACCAAATATTATATACCAAAGTTCAAAGGTAATTAATAACCTAGGATCCATGAAATGTGAAACCTAAATATCTTCAAAAACTAACGAAAATAAACGCCCATTGACGTCTCCGGACGATAATGATTTCAACAAAAGATATCTTTTTTGACACACTCATTTCCCAAAATAAATTTTATACTGTAAAATTATTAAAAGACACTCCCTTCACACGTGCTACTCCCGATAACTCCCAAATAATTTAAAAAATTCCTCCAATCCTCCTACCGAATGGTACTAATTACCAGAACGTAATCAAAGACATCAAACCACTAGTATCGGAAGATTTTACTACCACAATAAAGGCAAAGAACTTCGAATAAATTTAAACAGTGTAGTGGACTACAGAAAATTAACAAAATTTTACGATACACATCAAGTGAACTACTATACATACCGAAACCGAGAAGCTACCAATATCTCTGTTATTATACGTAACTAATCACCCTAAATTATCCAGTAATTACAACAACCCCACTCCTTAACAGTAAAAGACTTCAAATTCCAATAATCGCAGTTGAACTAAACAAAACTGATAAAGCCCTGGAAATATTTAATCTTAACAGACTACTTTACTGTGTGGTCTCTTTAGAAACACGACGTCGAAGCAATGAACCCCCACAATTGCCAGCTCGTAGAACACACAAACAATTACTGCCATTTGCCCCCGCGCTGTATAAAATTCCCAGATAATCATCACTACACCCAATGCAAAATAACCAAAGGTAATGGCCCTCCCAAATGCGTAAACTGCGGTGGAGCTCACACAGCTAATTATAAAGGATGTCCATATATAAAAAAAATAACAACTCTCATTCATCTTCCACTACCCGAACCACACACCCAGACGCTTTCCACTCCGGGAAAATAATATCCAACCCTACCTATTCCTATACCCTAAGAAACAATCGTTCTTACCCCAAACCTAATAATCCCAATCTAAACATTACAAACCCTACTCCCACTAACCCCATGCTAAACAATATCCTCCAAAGTATCATTGGCCTCATAACCCCATATATATAAACAAATCAAATCTTTTATCCTATCCTTAATGTCATCACTATTCCAAAATGGTAGTAAATAATTATAATGCTCTGAATAACTTAACACTTTTAAATTGGAACGCCAATGGCATAAAAAACCAACGAACAACTTTTATTTCATTCCTAACAAGACACAAAATTGGCGTAGCTTGCATCACAGAAACACACCTAGTTTTAAACGAACGCTTCACAATTCCAGGATATGACATTCATAGAAAAGACAGAATCACCGAAATCGGACGGGGCGGTTCCGCAATAATCATTAAAAAAAACCTGGACGCAATCCCACTTGAAATAGATTCCATCCAACATCTAGAAGCTGTAGCCATCCAACTTAATATAAATAACTCCTCTCCGCTAAGAATAATTGCTGCTTACAAACCACCAACTAATCAATCCAAATGAACTAAACCGAATATTTAACAGTCAGTTACCTACATTACTAGCTGGAGACCTCAACTCTAAACATACGAATTGGGGATGTAGAGTATCAAACCCCAATGGGAGAAAACTTAGTGATATTTCCTCTAGACTTGCTATTTTAATATCTGCACCCACCGACTACACATATTTCCCGTATAGACACGACCAAAAGCCAGATATATTGGATATCATTTTGCACAAAAATCTGTACTTACTAATCAGTCAAACAGTAGTCACAGAACTGGACTTGGATCATCTCCCAGTTGTATTCACACTAAACTGCTTACCGCATTATCACCCACAACTTCCGAAATTAATTACTGGGCCTATCAACTGGGAAAATTTCCGAAATATTATGAATAACAAGCTAATCTGCCCAACAAACCTAAATACACAGGAAGACATCGACGACGCAGTCGAAAAGTTCAAAAAAACTGCTACACTAGCAATTCAACAAGCAACCAAACCCCCATCAACTTACCGACCTCATAATGATCATACCCTCCCCCAACACATACAGCAACTGATACGTGACAAACATAAACTCTGCAGAATTGGGCAGAATACCCGAAATCCAGGAATCAAAACTCGTCTTAACAATCTAATTAAAAGAATACGAATAAAACTAGATGAAAAAACGCACATTGAGTCACTTACCAGCGATAATCCAAATCTATGGTGAACTACCAAAAGAATATTACAACCAATAATCATTCCTACTCTAAAAACTGACGAAGGAATCTACCCCGAAGAAAAGATAAATGCGAGATATTTGCCGATCTACTAGAAAAAACATTCACAAACACAACAAACTTAAGCAACGCCCTCCACGTTCAACAAATTGAAGCTGAACTCCTCCAACTCATTCCTACTAACATACAACTTGCGGACCCAGTATCCCCGTCGAAAATCAAACAGTATATTAAACATTTAAATAATAAGAAAGCACCGGGAATCGATCTAGTTCCAAACATACTGCTCAAAAATCTACTAGATAAATCAATTTCCTATCTTACAGCAATTCTTAATGCCAGCCTTAGAATAGGATATTTCCCCATCTCTTGGAAACAAGCAGTAATCATCATGATCCCGAAACCCGGAAAACTACACAACAACCCCAAAAATTATCGACCAATAAGTCTATTAACTACTGTCTCTAAATTACTAGAACTCGCAATACAATCTCGTCTCAACAACTACTTAGAGGATAACATCATCCCAAAAATACAATTTGGATACAAGAGTTCTCACTCAACCGAGCATCAGATACTAAGGCTTACTGAAACAATATAAATTGGCTATGAAAACAAACTTCATACTCTCATCGCTTTTCTAGACATCGCTCAGGCGTTTGATCAGATTTGGATTAATGGTTTTATCTACAAAATGTAAAAACTAAAAATACCCCCATACCTACTACACATAATCATGTCATTTCTATCCAAAAGGTCCTTTTTAGTAAGAGTGAATTCATATTTGTCTCTACCTCGCCAAGCTAACGCTGGTGTCCCGCAAGTCTCCATCCTGAGTCCCACTTTACTCAATATTTACATATCCGATATCCCTACTCCGACAGGCACTAGCCTTACCATGTATGCGGATGATACCGCAATAGTCACCAGGATCACGAAATTTATGCTGCAGTGAACAACTTGCAAAAAGCTGTTGATGAAATAAACACGTGGTTTAATAAATGGGGCTAACCCTAAATGCTACTAAATGCGAAACTAAAATCTTTACGCCTCGACGACCCACAAATATTCCAAACATCATTATTAACAATACTCCCGTTATGTGGAACCCCAAAGATTGTGCCGTACGATATCCCGGAATATACCTCGACGGTAAACTCAACTGGAACCTTCATATAAATAAAAACTGTCAGAAAGTTACACAAGATTGGGTATACTATACCCAATACTAAACAAGAACTCTCCCTTAAAAATTTACTGTGGCACATTAATATACAAGTCTCTAATCAGACCAATATGCACCTACGGATGTAATGTATGGAGCGCTACCTCTAAAACTAACTTGAAAACACTACAAATTCTACAAAATAGTACTGAAATATTTAGTTACGGGGTTGCAGGCAATTATTACATGCGGAAATACCTTGAGAGAAAAATTGTTTTACACATTACTGTCAAGTAGAACAGCTTGCAGTACTGCTTTATATTCATATATGGAATCTGAAGGGAGGGATGGGGTCACTACTAAATAAGATTCGGTAAGGGAAGATCCTGTCTCGTTTAGCTTTCTAGAGTTACTTATTTTCAGGGTGAAACTTGCTCGTGTTTTGTTGGTTGGGTTGCATTGTAGTTGTGATGTGTTCTTTGTGTTTGGTTTCCCCTGATTTGAGTATTGGGATTGGGTGTTTCGATCCGGTAATTGTGGTTGGAGACTTGATTAAATTATTGTGGAGAGGTTCTGTTTTGTTAGAGGGTCCCGCCAGTATAGTCATTTCCACCTACTTGCGAAAATTACAATTGGTGCGCAAGCTTAAGCATTTTCTTTTCTTTCCCTATCACCTGTATTTAGGTGGTAGTGTTTAGCTTATACTTTTCGAAACTTTTGATTTACAATACTGCTAATTGGTGGTGGTGTAAATTTGGTATGTTGTGCTGCTACTTTTGGTGGTGGTTTTTGATCTCCGCATTTCTAGCTTTCACTTTGCGAATTTTGTTTGGAGTCTTCGCCACACTTTCCTATTGGATCTCCTTTTGGCGGTTCAGTTGGTTTACAAGCCTTAGCTTCAGCCTGTAATTCCTTTTTCTGAAAATTCTTAGTTTATACGGGAAACTAAATACTATTCCCATTTTGACAGATTCATTATGGAGATTGCGTCGGATGCCCTTTTCGGAGGTTCATTTGGTGCATGCCGTAAGATTTAGAATCTTCTGTAATTAGGTTCAAAATTTATGTAATAGTTGTGTGATTTGCAGTAATGCTGCTAGCTAAACCAGGATCTTACTGCATTTAACAAGCAACTAAAGTCGCTTCAACCATGAAAGCATTTTGTCGCCCTTGCACGTTTTTTCCTGTGTTTCTGAAGTCATTTCAGTCCTTTTGAAGTCGTCGTCAAGTTTTACTTTAAGTCATCGTCAAGTGAATCGGCAAGTTACCTGACAGTTATTTCTTAGTTACGTTCCATTACAAGTAACAGTTATGTCGTAACTCATCACTGTGCGATGATATTACCGAAAAGCTATTCCTAAAACCTTT